>CM069862.1:585000-852500 GCA_036172795.1 Pelodytes ibericus | reverse complement strand
TCACTCTACTGTACTCTCATACCGCTGTGCCGTCTATCTACTGTATACTCATACTGCTGTGCCATCAGTCTACTTTATTCTCATACTGCTGTGCCATCACTCTACTGTACTCTCATACTGCCGTGCCATCACTCTACTGTACTCTCATACCTCTGTGCCATCACTCTACTGTACTCTCATACCTCTGTGCCATCACACTACTGTACTCTCATACTGCTGTGCCATCGCTCTACTGTACTCTCACACCGCTGTGCCATCGCTCTACTGTACTCTCACACCACTGTGCCATCACTCTACAGTACTCTCATACCGCTGTGCCATCATTCTACTGTACTCTCATATTGCGTTGCCATCAGTCTACTGTACTCTCACACCGCTGTGTCATCACTCTACTGTAGTCTCATACCACTGTGCCATCACTCTACTGTACTCTCACACCGCTGTGCCATCATTCTACTGTACTCTCACACCACTGTGCCATCATTCTACTGTACTCTCATACCGCTGTGCCATCACTCTACTGTACTCTCATACCGCTGTGCCATCGATCTACTGTATCCTCATACTGCTGTGCCATCAGTCTACTGTATTCTCATACCACTGTTCCTTCAGTCTACTGTACTCTCATACCGCTGTGCCATCAGTCTACTGTATCCTCATACCGCTGTGCCATCAGTCTACTGTATCCTCATACCACTGTGCCATCAGTCTACTGTATTCTCATACCGCTGTGCCATCAGTCTACTGTATCCTCATACCGCTGTGCCATCAGTCTACTGTATCCTTATACTGCTGTGCCATCAGTCTACTGTATTCTCATACTGCTGTGCCATCAGTCTACTGTATCCTCATACTGCTGTGCCATCAGTCTACTGTATCCTCATACTGCTGTGCCATCAGTCTACTGTATCCTCATACTGCTGTGCCATCAGTCTACTGTATTATCATACTGCTGTGCCATCAGTCTACTGTATTCTCATACCGCTGTGCCATCAGTCTACTGTATCCTCATACCGCTGTGCCATTAGTCTACTGTACTCTCATACTGCTGTGCCATCACTCTACTGTATTCTGATACCACTGTACAGATGTTAGAGAAGCTTACCACATATAAAGTACAACTAAATACAAAAAGCAAGACAGTGGTGCATCACCCCTGGGTAAATCCTATAACAACCCCAAGAAATAGCAAGAAAAATTTAGTATAGGACGAGCACACCCATCCACAATTACAATAGTATAAATATAGTGCCATATATTTATTATGATAATATAAAAACGTACAAAATATCACAGGAACATGAGCAACATACAGGTACATATGAATATACATAAAGTTTACTTGCATACAAAGCAGTAGTAAAGATCATAATAGCTTGACACTAAAAAAGCACACAGGAGGTCCACAAAGAGCACGAGGTCAGCCCGACGTTTCGCCTCAAGGGAGACCCCGGTCGTGTCTGACTGCTTTGGGTGTACTGTGTTTGTCTCCATTGCTATACACATGCCCTGTGCTTCTAGGTGATCAGAGTGACCAACGCCTGGCTCTCCGTAATATAGCAGGGATGGTACGTCCAGGAGGAATCCTGATCATTGATCATCGGAACTATGACTACATCTTAAGCACAGGCTGTGCTCCTCAGGGCAAGAATATTTACTACAAGGTGAGTGATAATGTCCCGACTGCAATGGTGCACAGGACCAGTGAAAATTACTGGTGAGGAGATAAATGGGAAGCACTGTAGTATATGGAGAGGAAGAAATAAACAAACAATAAAGGGAAAATATGGGATCGAGGGAGAAAAATATGAAGCAAATTAAGAAAAACATAAATTTGGAAGGAAGAATAAGCAATAAAAAATCACCTGGGGAAAGAGGTATTTGCCAGCAGGGTGTCCCAAAAAAATAGGTCTGTACTTCTAGTACAAGTGAAATCACACCGGTGCTGGTGTAAATAGTGATGGTCAAAGCTCTGTGTGGATAACTCACACCGGTGCTGGTGTAAATAGTGATGGTCAAAGCTCTGTGTGGATAACTCACACCGGTGCTGGTGTAAATAGGGATGGCAAAGCTCTGTGTAGATAACTCACACCAGTGCTGGTGTTAATAGGGATGGCAAAGCTCTGTGTAGATCAGTCACACCAGTGCTGGTGTTAATAGGGATGGCAAAGCTCTGTGTGGATAACTCACACCGGTGCTGGTGTAAATAGTGATGGCAAAGCTCTGTGTAGATCAGTCACACCAGTGCTGGTGTTAATAGGGATGGCAAAGCTCTGTGTAGATAACTCACACCGGTGCTGGTGTAAATAGTGATGGTCAAAGCTCTGTGTAGATCAGTCACACCAGTGCTGGTGTTAATAGGGATGGCAAAGCTCTGTGTGGATAACTCACACCGGTGCTGGTGTAAATAGTGATGGCAAAGCTCTGTGTAGATCAGTCACACCAGTGCTGGTGTTAATAGGGATGGCAAAGCTCTGTGTGGATAACTCACACCGGTGCTGGTGTAAATAGTGATGGCAAAGCTCTGTGTAGATCAGTCACACCAGTGCTGGTGTTAATAGTGATGGCAAAGCTCCCGGTGGATAACTCACACCGGTGGTGGTGTAAATAGTGATGGCAAAGCTCTGTGAAGATCACTCACACCAGTGCTGGTGTAAATTGTGATGGCAAAGCTCTGTGTAGATCACTTACACCGGTGCTGGTGTAAATAGTGATGGCAAAGATCTGTGAAGATCAAACACACCGGTGCTAGTGTAAATAGTGATGGCAAAGCTCTGTGTAGATCACTCACTCCGGTTCTGGTGTAAATAGTGATGGCAAAGCTCTGCGACCGCACATGGCGCAACATCCCAGGGCGCACCACGTTAAAAAAAAGAAGTTGCCGGTAGAGGCACTGGCTGGGGAGATCAGAAGATCTCCCCTCACCAGCCGTCTACATGGCTGGAGTGCAGGATCCAGAGAGGGTGCAGACCTCACTGGGTGAGAGGTCCGTCGCCACCTTGTGAAGGAGAGTGGCGCCTGCTTCACAGAGAGCTGCAGCCAGCATAAGCTCCGTGTCTTAAACACACACGGAGCTCAGTAAGTGCTGCTCGCGCTTGGGGGGAGGAGGAGGAGAGAGAGCAGAGATGGAGGAGGAGGGGGAGAGAGAACAAAGGAGGGGGAGAGGGAAAACAGAGATGGGGAGGCGGGGGAGAGGGAGAACAGAGGTGGGGGAGAGGGAGAACAGAGATGGGGAGAGAGAACAGAGATGAGGAGGGGTAGAGAGAGAGAACAGATGGGGGAGAGAGAGAGAACAGATGGGGGAGAGAACAAATGGGAGGAAGAGGAGCGAGAACAGAGATGGGAGGAAGGAGAGAGTGAACAGAGATGCGATGAGGGGGGAGACAGAATAGAGATGGGGAGGAGGGGGAGAGAGAACAGATATGGGCGGGTGAGAGACAGACATGGGAAGTAAGAGAGACAATGGGGGGGTTGTCTGAGACAGACATGGCAAGATAGAGAAAAGAGACAAACATGGGAAGGGAGTGAGATATAAATGGAGTAATAATAAAGAGACAGGCATGTGGAGGGAGAGGAGACAGACAGACATGAGAGTAGAGAGGAGGGGGGCACCACAGGGATGGCCTGAACACGTAAGGCTGGCCCTGGCAAAGCCCACAGGACCCATGCAATGTGACCAGCAATTTATTACATGTGAGCAGAGGGTTTGTCATGTCATCATGTTCTGTAAATGGATAGGGACATGGCAGGGGCCTTCACCTTCACCTTCTTCATCCACAGAGTGACCTAACTCAGGACATCAGCACCTCCGTACTGTGGGTGGATAACAAGCCTCACATGGTAACCCTAGATTATACAGTGCAGGTTCCTGTCCCAGAGGGCAACGCTGTGCCTGAACTGAGGTATAAAGACCCTTCTTATATTGCATGCACACTGTACTGTACCTATATTGTGACCAATCCCATACTCAAGCTGTACATCTTCCTAGCCAAAAATAATCCTTGCAGCCAAGTGATCAAAGCCCTAGTTCACCCAGTCAGTTGCCAATACACAGGGGTCCATTCACTAAAATCAAGTATAATACGGGGGGGTTGACTTGGGAGGTCGACTTTCATGACTCGTTCTCCCCCACCTAGCCAAAGTCCATCTCGATCTCTGTTCTCGAATCTGAGGGGAGTTCAAAGTGCCACCCCTAGGCACTGAAAGGGTTCCCTGCACGGATAAATATAACCTGAGCAGCGATGTCCTGGACCCTCATCTTCCAGTCCATAAAAAAGAAATAATAGAAATAATGCACCTATTACAAAAAAATCTGCGCTGGCAAATAATGTAACAAATCGTACTAATCGTTTGCTCTCCGCGGCAGACAAACAAGCATGAGAGCTCAGCCCGGGAGAATAGGAGGCTGGTTCGAACGTTTATTCTGCCCTCCGCTGAGAGCAAAACATTAGGATAGGGCTGTCACATTTTATTTATTTTTTAAATTTTGGGGATTTTTTTAAGTAATAGGTGGATTTTTTGTGGATGGCCCTCTTTTCCTGGGCCGGAAGCATGATTGAACCTGGATACAGGTAAACAGGGCACCCTTTGTGTGCCAGGGTTGTGGGCAGTGGTTTTCAATGGCACTCAAAAGTTGTTTCTTTCTTTTAAAGGTTTTGGGCATATTTAATATTTGTCCTCCCCTACCTAGCCAAGGAAGAGGTTGATGGGGGACTGGGGTCCATTAAGCGGGCTCCCAGCCCCGGTATTTTTAAGGTGGGGCTGGGATCCATTAAGCGGGCTCCCAGCGCCGGTATTTTTAAGGTGGGGGCTGGGGTCCATTAAGCGGGCTCCCAGCCCCGGTATTTTTAAGGTGGGGGCTGGGATCCATTAAGCGGGCTCCCAGCCCCGATAATTTTAAGGTGGGGGCTGGGATCCATTAAGCGGGCTCCCAGCCCCAGTATTTTTAAGGTGGGGGCTGGGATCCATTAAGCGGGCTCCCAGCCCCAGTATTTTTAAGGTGGGGGATGGGATCCATTAAGCGGGCTCCCAGCCCTGATAATTTTAAGGTGGGGGCTGGGATCCATTAAGCGGGCTCCCAGCCCCGGTATTTTTAAGGTGGGGGATGGGATCCATTAAGCGGGCTCCCAGCCCCGGTATTTTTAAGGTGGGGGCTGGGATCCATTAAGCGGGCTCCCAGCCCCGGTAATTTTAAGGTGGGGGATGGGATCCATTAAGCGGGCTCCCAGCCCCGGTATTTTTAAGGTGGGGGCTGGGATCCATTAAGCGGGCTCCCAGCCCCGGTAATTTTAAGGTGGGGGCTGGGATCCATTAAGCGGGCTCCCAGCCCCAGTATTTTTAAGGTGGGGGATGGGATCCATTAAGCAGGCTCCCAGCCACGATAATTTTAAGGTGGGGGCTGGGATCCATTAACCGGGCTCCCAGCCCCAGTATTTTTAAGGTGGGGGATGGGATCCATTAAGCGGGCTCCCAGCCC
This sequence comes from Pelodytes ibericus, assembly GCA_036172795.1. Lineage (NCBI taxonomy): Eukaryota > Metazoa > Chordata > Amphibia > Anura > Pelodytidae > Pelodytes > Pelodytes ibericus. The sequence goes on along the minus strand of CM069862.1, from coordinate 847,024 downwards.
TGATAATTTTAAGGTGGGGGCTGGGATCCATTAAGCGGGCTCCCAGCCCCGGTATTTTTAAGGTGGGGGATGGGATCCATTAAGCAGGCTCCCAGCCACGATAATTTTAAGGTGGGGGCTGGGATCCATTAAGCGGTCTCCCAGCCCCGGTATTTTTAAGGAGGGGGCTGGGATCCATTAAGCGGGCTCCCAGCCCCGGTATTTTTAAGGTGGGGGCTGGGATCCATTAAGCGGGCTCCCAGCCCCGGTAATTTTAAGGTGGGGGCTGGGATCCATTAAGCGGGCTCCCAGCCCCAGTATTTTTAAGGTGGGGGATGGGATCCATTAAGCAGGCTCCCAGCCACGATAATTTTAAGGTGGGGGCTGGGATCCATTAAGCGGGCTCCCAGCCCCAGTATTTTTAAGGTGGGGGATGGGATCCATTAAGCGGGCTCCCAGCCCCAGTATTTTTAAGGTGGGGGCTGGGATCCATTAAGCGGGCTCCCAGCCCCGGTAATTTTAAGGTGAGGGCTGGGGTCCATTAAGCGGTCTCCCAGCCCCGGTATTTTTAAGGAGGGGGCTGGGATCCATTAAGCGGGCTCCCAGCCCCGGTATTTTTAAGGTGGGGGCTGGGATCCATTAAGCGGGCTCCCAGCCCCGGTAATTTTAAGGTGGGGGCTGGGATCCATTAAGCGGGCTCCCAGCCCCAGTATTTTTAAGGTGGGGGATGGGATCCATTAAGCAGGCTCCCAGCCACGATAATTTTAAGGTGGGGGCTGGGATCCATTAAGCGGGCTCCCAGCCCCGGTATTTTTAAGGTGGGGGCTGGGATCCATTAAGCGGGCTCCCAGCCCCGGTAATTTTAAGGTGGGGGCTGGGATCCATTAAGCGGGCTCCCAGCCCCAGTATTTTTAAGGTGGGGGATGGGATCCATTAAGCAGGCTCCCAGCCACGATAATTTTAAGGTGGGGGCTGGGATCCATTAAGCAGGCTCCCAGCCACGATAATTTTAAGGTGGGGGCTGGGATCCATTAAGCGGGCTCCCAGCCCCAGTATTTTTAAGGTGGGGGATGGGATCCATTAAGCGGGCTCCCAGCCCCAGTATTTTTAAGGTGGGGGCTGGGATCCATTAAGCGGGCTCCCAGCCCCGGTAATTTTAAGGTGAGGGCTGGGGTCCATTAAGCAGGCTCCCAGTGCCAGTAGTATTATGGGGGAAGAGGAGGTGGGAGAATCCCAACCGCATTAATACTAACAGGTGACCAGGGCCACTTTCCTTGGCCCCCATATGTTTTAGGGGTGCCAGGGACCCTTTATTTATTTATTACATTTGACCTCCAATTTCTAACGTCTTATTTGTCTTAAAAACAATAGTTTTAAATCACTTTCCATAGGATAAGTGTGAGGCAAATTATAAGTCTAATCTTTCCTCGCCTCATTTTGACCTAGCACAAAGTCAGGATGAGGCATATTTTGCTGGTAATGAGTTGCTGTGCCATTGTGTGTTTGCTGTGTTGCTTTGGTCACATGTCCGTGTGCTGTGTCGTACTCTGTGTTATAGAATGGACATTTAATAACGGGTTTTTCTCTTGTGCAGCAAGTTCCGTCTGTCCTACTATCCTCACTGTCTTGATTCATTCACTGCTCTCCTGCAAGAGGCTTTCGGAGGTCAGTGTGAGCACACAGTATATGGAGACTTCTTGCCCTACACCCCTGGCCAGCAGAATGACCCCTGCTACTTTATTCATGTGATGAGAAGAACCGCATGAGCCAATCTCTTCATACTGAGAAAATATTATGGTATGACAGGATACTACCAGATCTGTTAAACATCTGGACCTCAATGGCCTTGGTTTAGATCAGTGAAATTGAAATGGTGTGTGCCTTCATAGTCTAGGCTGCTTTTCTTGCTAATTTGTCCTGTTGAGAATCATTGAGCTGAGTGGCAAGCAGCTGAGCTGTGCAACCTCACTGTGCACTCTAGGTGGGGCTTGCCAAGGTTGCGGCGTGTTCTAGGTGGGGTTTTCTGAGGGTGCTGTAGATCAGGCTGGCTGAGGGTGCACTAGTTCAAGGTGAGTCTTGCTAAGGTTGCTCTATGTGCCAGGTGGGGCTCGTGGAAGCTGCTGTGTGTTCTGGGTGGGGCTTGTGGAAGCTGCTGTGTGTTCTAGGTGGGGCGTGTGGAAGCTGCTGTGTGTTCTGGGTGGGGCTTGTGGAAGCTGCTGTGTGTTCTAGGTGGGGCTTGTGGAAGCTGCTGTGTGTTCTGGGTGGGGCTTGTGGAAGCTGCTGTGTGTTCTAGGTGGGGCTTGTGGAAGCTGCTGTGTGTTCTGGGTGGGGCTTGTGGAAGCTGCTGTGTGTTCTGGGTGGGGCGTGTGGAAGCTGCTGTGTGTTCTGGGTGGGGCTTGTGGAACCTGCTGAATGTTCTAGGTGGGGCTTTTGGAAGCTGCTGTGTGTTCTGGGTAGGGCTTGTGAAAGCTGCTGTGTGTTCTGGGTGGGACTTGTGTAAGCTGCTGTGTGTTCTCGGTGGGGCGTGTGGAAGCTGCTATGTGTTCTGGGTGGGGCTTGTGAAAGCTGCTGTGTGTTCTGGGTGGGGCTTGCGTAAGCTGCTGTGTGTTCTCGGTGGGGCGTGTGGAAGCTGCTATGTGTTCTGGGTGGGGCTTGTGAAAGCTGCTGTGTGTTCTGGGTGGGGCTTGTGGAAGCTGCTGTGTGTTCTAGGTGGGGCGTGTGGAAGCTGCTATGTGTTCTGGGTGGGGCTTGTGGAAGCTGCTGTGTGTTCTGGGTGGGGCTTGTGGAAGCTGCTGAATGTTCTAGGTGGGGCTTGGGGAAGCTGCTGTGTGTTCTGGGTGGGGCTTGGGGAAGCTGCTGTGTGTTCTGGGTGGGGCTTGTGGAAGCTGCTGTGTGTTCTAGGTGGGGCGTGTGGAAGCTGCTGAATGTTCTAGGTGGGGCTTGTGGAAGCTGCTGTGTGTTCTCGGTGGGGCGTGTGGAAGCTGCTATGTGTTCTGGGTGGGGCTTGTGGAAGCTGCTGTGTGTTCTAGGTGGGGCTTGTGGAAGCTGCTGTGTGTTCTAGGTGGGGCGTGTGGAAGCTGCTATGTGTTCTGGGTGGGGCTTGTGGAAGCTGCTGTGTGTTCTAGGTGGGGCTTGTGGAAGCTGCTGAATGTTCTAGGTGGGGCTTGTGGAAGCTGTTGTGTGTTCTGGGTGGGGCTTGTGGAAGCTGCTGTGTGTTCTGGGTGGGGCTTGTGGAAGCTGCTGTGTGTTCTGGGTGGGGCTTGTGGAAGCTGCTGTGTGTTCTAGGTGGGGCGTGTGGAAGCTGCTGAATGTTCTAGGTGGGGCTTGTGGAAGCTGTTGTGTGTTCTGGGTGGGGCTTGTGGAAGCTGCTGAATGTTCTAGGTGGGGCTTGTGGAAGCTGCTGTGTGTTCTGGGTGGGGCTTTCTATGGTAACTCTATGTTCTAGGTCATGCTTGATGAAACTGAAGTTGTTGTTTGCACCAGACATACTGACTTCCCGGGTCCAAATGTTCTATTTGCTACACAGATCATGCAGGGAGCTCTTGATATCCCACGGAGCTCTGTGTAGTCTATGCAGCTGGGGGAGGAACTAATGGTGCAGTAATTTTATTTTCCTGTCTGGTTGGGGCATTTCATTTAATGATCTATAATGTGACTTATGATCTGTAATGTTGTAATGATGTTATAATAAAATGATTTTACAGTAATTTAGTAGATGTCCTTTACTGTCAGGTGTTTTAGAGATATTTAAACATGGAGTATGTAGTTCATTGTTGTAGGGGAAAGATCTGCATAACTACTTTACTTACCTTCTTCAGTCCAGTCATTTCACAACATCCTTTCCCAGGTGCTCAGTGTACAGGAGACTCCACTCAATCTCCAATGAGAAAGATAAAATACGGAGGAGGTTGTAAGGACGCATTCGGAGTTATATCGAGAACCTGACTTGCACAGTATGGTCTAATGGTGGGGGTGAAGATGGAGAACTACCTCTGGAGAGGATTCTTGAGGTGGGGCGGGGTTGAACTCCCTCCTTCACACAGTCCCCTCCCCCAGAGGAGGTGCTGGCTGTGGGGACCGGGGGGTGGATCCATCCCCCTGGAAACATATATCTATCAACAAAGAAAAGAGGGCTATCATACCAACAATTGCAGGTAGAGTTATACAAATTAGGAAAAGAACATAAACTATCTCTGAGAGTTGACCTGATAGATAAAATAAAGTAAAAGACCTTTGACAGGGTCCGGTGGACCTACCTCGAGGAGGTGTTAAAATCATTTGGTTTTGGAGGCTCGTATCTAGATGCAATTTGGGCCCTATACACTATATAGTGCTAGGATAATTGGCTCAGGATTTAATTACCCTTGGTTCGACATTTTTAATGGGACCAGACAAGGTTACTCCCTGGCACCCCGACTCTACGTGATTTCTCTAGAGCCACTAGCTCAAAGTATAAGAAATAACAAACAGATCCAGGATGTAAAATGTCAAGATAATGAGTTCAAAATCTCACTATTCTCAGATGATATCCTTCTTACATTAGAAAACCTGGTATTATCTGTTAAAAACTTGATGGTAGAGATTGACCAATTCGCGAGTATTTCAGACTATAAACTAAACATAGGGAAATGTCAGGCTTTGACTAATGGGATAAATAGTAGAGACTTAGAAGAACTAAAAAGGAAATATGGGTTTATCCGGAAAAATAATTAAATAGATTACCTAGGATAAAGTTATCACATCGTCAAATTATTAACAATAACTACTTGCCAACAAATTGAACAACATATCATGGTTGGGAAGAATTTTTGTAATCAATTATTATGTCTTTCCCGGGCTTTATTTCCTACTTAGGTCAATCCCACTGAAGATAGAACATAATATCTTGAAACAATGTAAAACAAGATTTAATATATTTATATGGCAAGGGAAACAATCCAGAGTGTCACTAAAGGTTACCTCCAGAACACAAAGACAAGGAGGATTGAGAGTACCTGACTTAACCCATAACATGCTAACCCACATAGCAAAATGGACATATATAACATAGAAAACCATCCGTGGATTCCTATAGAACAAATAGACAAGAGCCTAGCAGAATATCTATTCTGCAAAAAAATACCGTATTTATCGGCGTATAACACGCGCCGGCGTATAACACCCACCTTCCCCAGACCCCAGTACTTACCTCGTTCCTGCTCCGTCTCCCGGTGCTCTGAAGGTGCGTGGCTGTGAGGGAAGCGTTGTGAGCTACCCTCCAGCAGCGCGGAACATTAAAGTTTGTTTAAAAAAACACACTTTGTTGACCGCGCGGCTGGAGGGGAGCGCACAACGCTTCCCTCACAGCCACGCACCTTCAGAGCACCGGGGGACAGAGCAGGAACGAGGTAAGTTTTAGATTTTTTTTCTTTTTTCCACCGATCGGCGTATAACACGCACACATCATTTCATTTATGTCGTTCCGTATTTATCGGCGTATAACACGCACTTTTTCTCCCTGAAAATAGGGGGGCTATTTTCAGGGAGAAAAAGTGCGTGTTATACGCCGATAAATACGGAACGACATAAATAACCCAATAGTTAAAGATCTGTGGAAAAGGATAAGGAAAATATACATTCCGCAATATAAGATAGACAGATTTTTACCAATAGAAATAGCTGAGACACGTATTAAGGACATCAATCTTAGGGGTTGGAAAGAGGAGGGCGTTAATTCAGTTATTCAGATTATCGAAAATAAAAAAGTGAATAAATTTATAGATATTGTGGAGAAATATGGCCTCAGTCAAAAGAAATCTACACTTGAGATTAAACATTTTTATTGAAAAGGAAATAATTTCATCAGCAAACAAAGTAAACCTAGATATGGACACGTTCTTAAAAGTTTTATGGAAAAATGGGTGGGGAAAAAAGCATATAATGCCTTAGATCTAAAGATAGAATGTAATAAATTACCTGAGATAAAAAAAATGGGAAAAAGAACTTCAATTAAATTATGATGAATCCGTTTGGCTGGAGGCCATGAGAACAACATGATCATCTCCCCACTCACTGAACCTAATGGAATCATTATATAGTAATATTTAGATGGTATTTGATGCCAGCGGGATTGAAAAAGATATATCCGGAAGTCAAAGATATTTGTTGGAGGTGTTATTCTCACTTCAAAGATCTAGGTCTTTTCTATAACATTTTATTATTAAATTTAATTCATGTTTATTGATTTTCAGAGTTACTAACTTCTGTATGTATTGAGACACTGTGGATCTATAACATATTTTTGTAATGTTTTGTTTTTTATAGCATTTGTGCTTCACTTCCAAAATGTTTATGGTCATGTTTCTTTGTTTCACCCCCCTTTTACATCACCTGTCATGAATTATTTTTTCTATGTATTAAGTAATATTGCATGTTCTTTATGTTCACTAGATTTATGCAAATATGTTATCCAGGTTATTTAATTAACATGATAGATCTAACCTTTTCGCTGATTAGTTGAAGCACTCTATTTAATAGCGCTCTCTCATTCTGTCAGTAGCCTATGATTAAGTGTGAGTACACGCGAAACGCGTGAGGTGAATCCCCTACATATGCCTTGCTGTTTACTCATGCACTTTTGTTTTATCGGATCCTGATTTAATAAATACACAACTTATTTTCAGTGGACAAGGAGTGCAGACATCGTCTTTTTCTCTTTCACGATTTGTTTAAATTAATTTATAATTAAGGGATAACTATGTAAACTTTATAAACTTTTTATACTTTGCAATAATAAAAAAAGAGATGCCAAGGGTCATGTTCAATATAAATAAATAAAAATAAAATATGCTCAACACCTTCTTTATTCCACACACAGTGACAACGTCTCAACCACAAGATCTGTATCAAGTAATCATTCCAAACACTGACTGCAGGAGTCTTGGTGGGTTAGGTACGATATCTATGAGCTCAGGGGTGGTCCTAGGTTGTTCTGGGTCTTCAGATGGGAACAAATCAGAATGGGGCTCTCTGTGGCGCTCAGTTAGCTGCAGTGGGGGCCATTAACCAAGTAGTTCATTCTGTTTAATTGAATGCCTGGATCAAGTGCGTGAATTTTAATGCTTTAATGAAACAATATACATAAAGGACCATATTGGTACTTTTTTGGCTAGATATACCACAATATTATCTTAAAACTTAACCTTTATTAAAGATAAATACAAAAAAGTCAATATAAATATAAAATTGCTGAACCCCTTAAGGACAGAGCCTTTGAAACATTTTTGTCCATTCTGGACAATGGCTATTTTAACATTTCTGTGCTGTTTGTGTTTAGCTGTAATTTTCTTCTTTGTCATTTGCTGGACCCACACAAATTATATATTGTTTTTAACGGGACAAGAAGGGCTTTCTGTGGATGCCATCATTTTGATCATATCCTATAATATTATATAAAAAATAAATAAAGTATGGTAAAAAAAAACGTATTTCCTGACTTTTTTTTGAAACATCTTCTCCTCATCGACAAAAGCGAACGAAAAAACATGCTAAATAGATTCTACTATGTCTCCTGAGTACAGGGATACCACCCATGCATAGGTTTGTCTGCTTGTTTGAAGGTTAAAGGGCCACATTTGAGAGGTGCATTTGTTGGTTTTCCAACTTGAAATTTTGACTAATATTGCCTTTGACTTGACCTATCACACAGATCTGTTGTGCCGGCATCGATTGGCTCCACCTAGAGCATCGGAAGTGAAATACATTCACTTCCGATGCTCCTGCCAGTAGAAGGAGAGTGATCACCATCGGTTCTGGGGAGCCGGAGGTGCTGCTAAGTGCCTCGCTAGCGAGGCACTTTAGCAACACCGGAGGTGCTTAGGAAGTGATCGATCGTTCGCTTCCTAAGCACATGTGTGCAGGCGGCGCAGCCATTTTTAACTCCAGGTGATCGTAGTGCGCCCCTGCACTTTTTTTTAATGTTGCACAATGCCTCTACCTAGAGGCATTGTAGCAACACTGATAGATTAAAGCAGTGTTTCCCAACCCAGTCCTCAAGGCACACCTACCAGTCCAGGATTTAGGGATTACCTGGGTGTGTCTAAGGTGTTTTTACAAAGAAGAAAAAAAATACCTTAGACACAACTGGGTAATCCCTAAATCCTGGACTGGTAGGTGTGCCTTGAGGACTGGGTTGGGAAACACTGGGTTTACTCTATTTAGTGCATGACGTGCCAGGCACGTCAGCTGTCAGCAAGTCATCGATTTGCTGTGACGTGCCTGGCACGTCATCTGTCACTAAGGGGTTAAGTGAAAAAGTTTTTACCCCATGCCCTTTTTGATTACCGGGAGGTTCCCCAAGCTTTTACCAGCTTTTCCCCATTGAAGCTCCTGTATAGGGGCCCCCTGAACATACTCGGAGAGTTCTGGGAGGGTAAGACTAACCATATGGAGACCCTAGCCATCACCTATTTGGTGGAGCTCTGTGAGAAACATGAGATGAAAATTTGAGCCATCCCATAGCCCATGGGCATCCCCTGTAGTCCTAGTCCCCAAGAAAGACAGGACCACCCGGTTCTGTGTAGACTACAGGAAGCTCAATGAGAAAACCACTACAGATGCCTATCCCATGCCCAGGGTGGACGAGCTCCTAGACAAACTTCGGAGCTAAGTGGGTGTAACGGACCGTCTACCGGACGAAGTAGACCCTCTGTCCGTTGTGGGAAATCACATCCTTAGCCCCCACTTACAGCTCAGCATTCACCCAGCAAGTCTTTCCTGGACCCTTGCTCTTTGTACCCAAATAGACAGGACATCTAGCAGTTAGGTACAGCAAGATTGAACAACTCCTTTATTTGTGTAACAACACAGACTTATATAAAGACATACACATGACATCACAGACATTAGTATACAACGGGGGGAATGGAACTAAACATAGTTCTCCAACTAACTGGGGCTAGGAAAACATTAGACATTCAGACTGCAAACCAAATAGGAATTAACATAGAGTGAGTAGACCTAATTACAATACACACAGTAATGTACACAACATAATCAGTTTACCAGTTAATCCAGTTAATACAGAACAATGGATGTTGGAGTAAAATTGGAGTCACTGTCACATTATAAACTTTCAGAGTGGTCTACTCACAGAATTAAACATTACACATAAACCAATATACTAACAGAATATAACTAACTAACAATATTAACGTATAGTGCTATGGCACATCCCTTGCCCAGGTAGTCCATTCCTTTGTGAGTTGGTTCGGTAGATTCAATCTACCGAACACCCAGGCAGAAAGGCACGAACAAGCCTTTCTACAGGGGAAAATGAAAGCTTTTACCATGGGGCCATAGTCCAGAGGCAGCAGGCGAGCAACCAGGCTTCTCCAGAACATAGTGGCGAGGTTGGTTCCGCCACATCGGGAATCTAGCTTAGCTCTGAGTCGGGGCTCTTGGCAAATTCCCCTGACTGCAGATGCTGTCCCCAAGTCTGCATTCATTACCCCATTCGGCTTGTACCAGTTTCAGGTCATGCCATTCGGGATGAAGAATGCCCGGCCACCTTTCAGAGGCTAGTCGATCAGTTGTTGGATGTGATATTATAATATGTTATCGCACAGTGAGATATATTATAATATGTTATCGCACAGTGAGATATATTATAATATGTTATCGCACAATGAGATATAATATTATAACATATTATAGCACAGAAAGATATGATATTATAATATGTTATCGCACAATGAGCTATAATATTATAATATATTATAGCACAGAAAGATGTGATATTATAATATGTTATTGAACAATGAGATATGATATTATAATATGTTATCGGTCAGTGAGATATGATATTATAATATGTTATCGCACAGTGAGATATGATATTATAATATGTTATCGCACAGTGAGATATGATATTATAAAATGTTATCGCACAATGAGCTATAATATTATAATATATTATAGCACAGAAAGATGTGATATTATAATATGTTATTGCACAATGAGATATATTATAATATGTTATCGTACAGTGAGATATGATATTATAATATGTTATCGCACAGTGAGATATGATATTATAATATGTTATCGCACAGTGAGATATGATTTTATAATATGTTATCCCACAATGAGATATAATATTATAATATATTATATCACAGAAAGATGTGATATTATAATATGTTAATCGCACAGTGAGATATATTATAATATGTTATCGCACAATAAGATATAATATTATAATATATTATAGCACAGAAAGATGTGATATTATAATATGTTATTGCACAATGAGATATATTATAATATGTTATCGTACAGTGAGATATGATATTATAATATGTTATCGCACAGTGAGATATGATATTATAATATGTTATCGCACAGTGAGATATGATTTTATAATATGTTATCCCACAATGAGATATAATATTATAATATATTATATCACAGAAAGATGTGATATTATAATATGTTAATCGCACAGTGAGATATATTATAATATGTTATCGCACAATAAGATATAATATTATAATATATTATAGCACAGAAAGATGTGATATTATAATATGTTAATCGCACAGTGAGATATATTATAATATGTTATCGCACAATAAGATATAATATTATAATATATTATAGCACAGAAGATGTGATATTATAATATGTTATCGCACAATGAGATATGATATTATAATATGTTATCGCACAGTGAGATATATTATAATATGTTATCGCACAATAAGATATAATATTATAATATATTATAGCACAGAAGATGTGATATTATAATATGTTATCGCACAATGAGATATGATGTTATAACATGTTATCGTACAGTGAGATATGATATTATAATATGTTATCGCACAGTGAGATATGATATTATAATATCATATCTCACTGTGCGATAACATATTATAATATGTTATCGCACAGTGACAGATGACATTATATGTTATTGCACAATGAGATATGATATTATAATATGTTATCGCACAGTGAGATATATTATAATATGTTATCGTACAGTGAGATATGATATTATAATATGTTATCGCACAGTGAGATATGATATTATAATATGTTATCGCACAGTGAGATATGATATTATAATATGTTATCGCACAGTGAGAGATGACATTATATGTTATTGCACAATGAGATATGATATTATAATATGTTATCGCACAGTGAGATATGATATTATAATATGTTATCGTACAGTGAGATATGATATTATAATATGTTATCGCACAGTGAGATATGATATTATAATATGTTATCGCACAGTGAGATATAATATTATAATATATTATAGCACAGAAAAATGTGATATTATAATATGTTATCGCACAGTGAGATATAATATTATAATATATTATAGCACAGAAAGATGTGATATTATAATATGTTATCGCACAGTGAGATATGATATTATAATATGTTATCGCACAATGAGATATCATATTATAATATATTATAGCACAGAAAGATGTGATAATATAATATGTTATCGCACAGTGAGATATGATATTATAATATGTTATCGCACAATGAGATATGATATTATAATATGTTATCGTACAGTGAGATATGATATTATAATATGTTATCGCACAGTGAGATATGATATTATAATATGTTATCGCACAGTGAGAGATGACATTATATGTTATTGCACAATGAGATATGATATTATAATATGTTATCGCACAGTGAGATATGATATTATAATATGTTATCGTACAGTGAGATATGATATTATAATATGTTATCGCACAGTGAGATATGATATTATAATATGTTATCGCACAGTGAGATATAATATTATAATATATTATAGCACAGAAAAATGTGATATTATAATATGTTATCGCACAGTGAGATATAATATTATAATATATTATAGCACAGAAAGATGTGATATTATAATATGTTATCGCACAGTGAGATATGATATTATAATATGTTATCGCACTATGAGATATCATATTATAATATATTATAGCATAGAAAGATGTGATAATATAATATGTTATCGCACAGTGAGATATGATATTATAATATGTTATCGCACAATGAGATATGATATTATAATATGTTATCGTACAGTGAGATATGATATTATAATATGTTATCGCACAGTGAGATATGATATTATAATATGTTATCGCACAGTGAGATATGATATTATAATATATTATAGCACAGAAAGATGTGATATTATAATATGTTATCGCACAGTGAGATATATTATAATATGTTATCGCACAATGAGATATAATTTTATAATATATATAATATGTTATCGTACAGTGAGATATGATATTATAATATGTTATCCTACAGTGAGATATGATATTATAATAAGTTATCGTACAGTGAGATATGTTATTATAATATGTTATCGCACAGTGAGATATATTATAATATTTTATCGCACAGTGAGATATAATATTATAATATATTATAGCACAGAAGATGTGATATTATAATATGTTATTGCACAATGATATATGATGTTATAATATGTTATCGTACAGTGAGATATGATATTATAATATGTTATCGCACAGTGAGATATGATATTATAATATGTTATTGCACAGTGAGATATGATATAATATGTTATCGCACAGTGAGATATGATATTATAATATGTTATCGCACAGTGAGAGATGACATTATATGTTATTGCACAATGAGATGATATTATAATATGTTATCGCACAGTGAGATATGATATTATAATATGTTATCGTACAGTGAGATATGATATTATAATATGTTATCGCACAGTGAGATATGATATTATAATATGTTATCGCACAGTGAGATATATTATAATATTTTATCGCACAGTGAGATATAATATTATAATATATTATAGCACAGAAGATGTGATATTATAATATGTTATCGCACAATGATATATGATGTTATAATATGTTATCGTACAGTGAGATATGATATTATAATATGTTATCGCACAGTGAGATATGATATTATAATATGTTATCGCACAGTGAGATATGATATTATAATATGTTATCGCACAGTGAGATATGATATTATAATATGTTATCGCACAATGAGATATCATATTATAATATATTATAGCACAGAAAGATGTGATAATATAATGTTATCGCACAGTGAGATATGATATTATAATATGTTATCGCACAATGAGATATGATATTATAATATGTTATCGTAAGGTGAGATATGATATTATAATATGTTATCGCACAGTGAGATATAATATTATAATATGTTATCGCACAGTGAGAGATGACATTATATGTTATCGCACAGTGAGATATATTATAATATGTTATCGCACAATGAGATATAATTTTATAATATATATAATATGTTATCGTACAGTGAGATATGATATTATAATATGTTATCGCACAGTGAGATATGATATTATAATATGTTATCGCACAATGAGCTATAATATTATAATATATTATAGCACAGAAAGATGTGATATTATAATATGTTATTGCACAATGAGATATATTATAATATGTTACCGTACAGTGAGATATGATATTATAATATGTTATCGCACAGTGAGATATGATTTTATAATATGTTATCGCACTATGAGATATAATATTATAATATATTATAGCACAGAAAGATGTGATATTATAATATGTTATCGCACAGTGAGATATGATTTTATAATATGTTATCGCACAATGAGATATAATATTATAATATATTATAGCACAGAAAGATGTGATATTATAATATGTTATCGCACAGTGAGATATATTATAATATGTTATCGCACAATAAGATATAATATTATAATATATTATAGCACAGAAGATGTGATATTATAATATGTTATCGCACAATGAGATATGATGTTATAACATGTTATCGTACAGTGAGATATGATATTATAATATGTTATCGCACAGTGAGATATGATATTATAATATGTTATCGCACAGTGAGATATGATATTATAATATGTTATCGCACAGTGAGAAATGACATTATATGTTATTGCACAATGAGATATGATATTATAATATGTTATCGCACAGTGAGATATGATATTATAATATGTTAACGTACAGTGAGATATGATATTATAATATGTTATCACACAGTGAGATATGATATTATAATATGTTATCGCACAGTGAGATATAATATTATAATATATTATAGCACAGAAAGATGTGATATTATAATATGTTATCGCACAGTGAGATATGATATTATAATATGTTATCGCACAATGAGATATCATATTATAATATATTATAGCACAGAAAGATGTGATAATACAATATGTTATCGCACAGTGAGATATGATATTATAATATGTTATCGCACAATGAGATATGATATTATAATATGTTATCGTACAGTGAGATATGATATTATAATATGTTATCGCACAGTGAGATATGATATTATAATATGTTATCGCACAGTGAGATATGATATTATAATATGTTATCGCACAGTGAGAGATGACATTATATGTTATTGCACAATGAGATGATATTATAATATGTTATCGCACAGTGAGATATGATATTATAATATGTTATCGCACAGTGAGATATAATATTATAATATATTATAGCACAGAAAGATGTGATAATATAATATGTTATCGCACAGTGAGATATGATATTATAATATGTTATCGTACAGTGAGATATGATATTATAATATGTTATCGCACAGTGAGATATAATATTATAATATGTTATCGCACAGTGAGAGATGACATTATATGTTATCGCACAGTGAGATATATTATAATATGTTATCGCACAATGAGATATAATTTTATAATATATATAATATGTTATCGTACAGTGAGATATTATATTATAATATGTTATCGCACAGTGAGATATGATATTATAATATGTTATCGCACAATGAGCTATAATATTATAATATATTATAGCACAGAAAGATGTGATATTATAATATGTTATTGCACAATGAGATATATTATAATATGTTATCGTACAGTGAGATATGATATTATAATATGTTATCGCACAGTGAGATATGATATTATAATATGTTATCGCACAGTGAGATATGATTTTATAATATGTTATCGCACAATAAGATATAATATTATAATATATTATAGCACAGAAGATGTGATATTATAATATGTTATCGCACAATGAGATGATATTATAATATGTTATCGCACAGTGAGATATATTATAATATGTTATCGTACAGTGAGATATGATATTATAATATGTTATCGCACAGTGAGATATGATATTATAATATGTTATCGCACAATGAGCTATAATATTATAATATATTATAGCACAGAAAGATGTGATATTATAATATGTTATTGAACAATGAGATGATATTATAATGTTATCGCACAGTGAGATATGATATTATAATATGTTATCGTACAGTGAGATATGATATTATAATATGTTATCGTACAGTGAGATATGATATTATAATATGTTATCGTACAGTGAGATATGATATAATATGTTATCGCACAGTGAGATATATTATAATATTTTATCGCACAGTGAGATTTGATATTATAATATGTTATCGCACAATGATATATGATGTTATAATATGTTATCGTACAGTGAGATATGATATTATAATATGTTATCGCACAGTGAGATATGATATTATACTATGTTATCGCACAGTGAGATATGATATTATAATATGTTATCGCACAGTGAGATATGATATTATAATATGTTATCGCAGTGAGATATGATATTATAATATGTTATCGAACAGTGAGATATGATATTATAATATGTTATCGCACAATGAGATATCATATTATAATATATTATAGCACAGAAAGATGTGATAATATAATATGTTATCGCACAGTGAGATATGATATTATAATATGTTATCGCACAATGAGATATGATATTATAATATGTTATCGTACTGTGAGATATGATATTATAATATGTTATCGCACAGTGAGATATGATATTATAATATGTTATCGCACAGTGAGATATGATATTATAATATATTATAGCACAGAAAGATGTGATATTATAATATGTTATCGCAGTGAGATATGATATTATAATATGTTATCGCACAGTGAGATATGATATTATAATATGTTATCGCACAATGAGATATCATATTATAATATATTATAGCACAGAAAGATGTGATAATATAATATGTTATCGCACAGTGAGATATGATATTATAATATGTTATCGCACAATGAGATATGATATTATAATATGTTATCGTACTGTGAGATATGATATTATAATATGTTATCGTACAGTGAGATATGATATTATAATATGTTATCGCACAATGAGCTATAATATAATATATTATAGCACAGAAAGATGTGATATTATAATATGTTATTGCACAATGAGATATGATATTATAATATGTTATCGCACAGTGAGATATGATATTATAATATGTTATCGCACAGTGAGATATGATATTATAATATGTTATCGCACAGTGAGATATGATTTTATAATATGTTATCGCACAATGAGATATAATATTATAATATATTATAGCACAGAAAGATGTGATATTATAATATGTTATCGCACAATGAGATATGATGTTATATCATGTTATCGTACAGTGAGATATGATATTATAATATGTTATCGCACAGTGAGATATGATATTATAATATGTTATCGCACAGTGAGATATGATATTATAATATGTTATCGCACAGTGAGAGATGACATTATATGTTATTGCACAATGAGATATGATATTATAATATGTTATCGCACAGTGAGATATGATATTATAATATGTTATCGTACAGTGAGATATGATATTATAATATGTTATCGCACAGTGAGATATGATATTATAATATGTTATCGCACAGTGAGATATATTATAATATTTTATCGCACAGTGAGATATAATATTATAATATATTATAGCACAGAAGATGTGATATTATAATATGTTATCGCACAATGATATATGATGTTATAATATGTTATCGTACAGTGAGATATGATATTATAATATGTTATCGCACAGTGAGATATGATATTATAATATGTTATCGCACAGTGAGATATGATATTATAATATGTTATCGCACAGTGAGAGATGACATTATATGTTATTGCACAATGAGATGATATTATAATATGTTATCGCACAGTGAGATATGATATTATAATATGTTATCGCACAGTGAGAGATGACATTATATGTTATTGCACAATGAGATGACATTATATGTTATTGCACAATGAGATGATATTAAAATATGTTATCGCACAGTGAGATATGATATTATAATATGTTATCGCACAATGAGCTATAATATTATAATATATTATAGCACAGAAAGATGTGATATTATAATATGTTATTGCACAATGAGATATATTATAATATGTTATCGTACAGTGAGATATGATATTATAATATGTTATCGCACAGAAAGATGTGATATTATAATATGTTATCGCACAGTGAGATATGATTTTATAATATGTTATCGCATAATGAGATAATATTATAATATATTATAGCACAGAAAGATGTGATATTATAATATGTTATCGCAGAGTGAGATATATTATAATATGTTATCGCACAATAAGATATAATATTATAATATATTATAGCACAGAAGATGTGATATTATAATATGTTATCGCACAATGAGATATGATATTATAATATGTTATCGCACAGTGAGATATATTATAATATGTTATCGTACAGTGAGATATGATATTATAATATGTTATCGCACAGTGAGATATGATATTATAATATGTTATCGCACAATGAGCTATAATATTATAATATATTATAGCACAGAAAGATGTGATATTATAATATGTTATTGCACAATGAGATATGATATTATAATATGTTATCGCACAGTGAGATATGATATTATAATATGTTATCGCACAGTGAGATATGATATTATAATATGTTATCGCACAGTGAGATATGATTTTATAATATGTTATCGCACAATGAGATATAATATTATAATATATTATAGCACAGAAAGATGTGATATTATAATATGTTATCGCACAGTGAGATATATTATAATATGTTATCGCACAATAAGATATAATATTATAATATATTATAGCACAGAAGATGTGATATTATAATATGTTATCGCACAATGAGATATGATGTTATATCATGTTATCGTACAGTGAGATATGATATTATAATATGTTATCGCACAGTGAGATATGATATTATAATATGTTATCGCACAGTGAGATATGATAATATAATATGTTATCGCACAGTGAGAGATGACATTATATGTTATTGCACAATGAGATATGATATTATAATATGTTATCGCACAGTGAGATATGATATTATAATATGTTATCGCACAGTGAGAGATGACATTATATGTTATTGCACAATGAGATGATATTATAATATGTTATCGCACAGTGAGATATGATATTATAATATGTTATCGTACAGTGAGATATGATATTATAATATGTTATCGCACAGTGAGATATGATATTATAATATGTTATCGCACAGTGAGATATAATATTATAATATATTATAGCACAGAAAGATGTGAAATTATAATATGTTATCGCACAGTGAGATATGATATTATAATATGTTATCGCACAATGAGATATCATATTATAATATATTATAGCACAGAAAGATGTGATAATATAATATGTTATCGCACAGTGAGATATGATATTATAATATGTTATCGCACAATGAGATATGATATTATAATATGTTATCGTACAGTGAGATATGATATTATAATATGTTATCGCACAGTGAGATATAATATTATAATATGTTATCGCACAGTGAGAGATGACATTATATGTTATCGCACAGTGAGATATATTATAATATGTTATCGCACAATGAGATATAATTTTATAATATATATAATATGTTATCGCACAGTGAGATATGATTTTATAATATGTTATCGCACAATGAGATATAATATTATAATATATTATAGCACAGAAAGATGTGATATTAAAATATGTTAATCGCACAGTGAGATATATTATAATATGTTATCGCACAATAAGATATAATATTATAATATATTATAGCACAGAAAGATGTGATATTATAATATGTTAATCGCACAGTGAGATATATTATAATATGTTATCGCACAATAAGATATAATATTATAATATATTATAGCACAGAAGATGTGATATTATAATATGTTATCGCACAATGAGATATGATATTATAATATGTTATCGCACAGTGAGATATATTATAATACGTTATCGCACAATAAGATATAATATTATAATATATTATAGCACAGAAGATGTGATATTATAATATGTTATCGCACAATGAGATATGATGTTATAACATGTTATCGTACAGTGAGATATGATATTATAATATGTTATCGCACAGTGAGATATGATATTATAATATGTTATCGCACAGTGAGATATGATATTATAATATGTTATCGCACAGTGAGAGATGACATTATATGTTATAGCACAATGAGATATGATATTATAATATGTTATCGCACAGTGAGATATGATATTATAATATGTTATCGTACAGTGAGATATGATATTATAATATGTTATCGCACAGTGAGATATGATATTATAATATGTTATCGCACAGTGAGATATAATATTATAATATATTATAGCACAGAAAGATGTGATATTATAATATGTTATCGCACAGTGAGATATGATATTATAATATGTTATCGCACAATGAGATATCATATTATAATATATTATAGCACAGAAAGATGTGATAATATAATATGTTATCGCACAGTGAGATATGATATTATAATATGTTATCGCACAATGAGATATGATATTATAATATGTTATCGTACAGTGAGATATGATATTATAATATGTTATCGCACAGTGAGATATGATATTATAATATGTTATCGCACAGTGAGATATGATATTATAATATATTATAGCACAGAAAGATGTGATATTATAATATGTTATCGCACAGTGAGATATATTATATTATGTTATCGCACAATGAGATATAATTTTATAATATATATAATATGTTATCGTACAGTGAGATATGATATTATAATATGTTATCGTACAGTGAGATATGATATTATAATATGTTATCGCACAGTGAGATATGATATTATAATATGTTATCGCACAGTGAGATATATTATAATATTTTATCGCACAGTGAGATATAATATTATAATATATTATAGCACAGAAGATGTGATATTATAATATGTTATCGCACAATGATATATGATGTTATAATATGTTATCGTACAGTGAGATATGATATTATAATATGTTATCGCACAGTGAGATATGATATTATAATATGTTATCGCACAGTGAGATATGATATTATAATATGTTATCGCACAGTGAGATATGATATTATAATATGTTATCGCACAATGAGATATCATATTATAATATATTATAGCACAGAAAGATGTGATAATATAATGTTATCGCACAGTGAGATATTATATTATAATATGTTATCGCACAATGAGATATGATATTATAATATGTTATCGTAAGGTGAGATATGATATTATAATATGTTATCGCACAGTGAGATATAATATTATAATATGTTATCGCACAGTGAGAGATGACATTATATGTTATCGCACAGTGAGATATATTATAATATGTTATCGCACAATGAGATATAATTTTATAATATATATAATATGTTATCGTACAGTGAGATATGATATTATAATATGTTATCGCACAGTGAGATATGATATTATAATATGTTATCGCACAATGAGCTATAATATTATAATATATTATAGCACAGAAAGATGTGATATTATAATATGTTATTGCACAATGAGATATATTATAATATGTTACCGTACAGTGAGATATGATATTATAATATGTTATCGCACAGTGAGATATGATTTTATAATATGTTATCGCACTATGAGATATAATATTATAATATATTATAGCACAGAAAGATGTGATATTATAATATGTTATCGCACAGTGAGATATGATTTTATAATATGTTATCGCACAATGAGATATAATATTATAATATATTATAGCACAGAAAGATGTGATATTATAATATGTTATCGCACAGTGAGATATATTATAATATGTTATCGCACAATAAGATATAATATTATAATATATTATAGCACAGAAGATGTGATATTATAATATGTTATCGCACAATGAGATATGATGTTATAACATGTTATCGTACAGTGAGATATGATATTATAATATGTTATCGCACAGTGAGATATGATATTATAATATGTTATCGCACAGTGAGATATGATATTATAATATGTTATCGCACAGTGAGAAATGACATTATATGTTATTGCACAATGAGATATGATATTATAATATGTTATCGCACAGTGAGATATGATATTATAATATGTTAACGTACAGTGAGATATGATATTATAATATGTTATCACACAGTGAGATATGATATTATAATATGTTATCGCACAGTGAGATATAATATTATAATATATTATAGCACAGAAAGATGTGATATTATAATATGTTATCGCACAGTGAGATATGATATTATAATATCTTATCGCACAATGAGATATCATATTATAATATATTATAGCACAGAAAGATGTGATAATACAATATGTTATCGCACAGTGAGATATGATATTATAATATGTTATCGCACAATGAGATATGATATTATAATATGTTATCGTACAGTGAGATATGATATTATAATATGTTATCGCACAGTGAGATATGATATTATAATATGTTATCGCACAGTGAGATATGATATTATAATATGTTATCGCACAGTGAGAGATGACATTATATGTTATTGCACAATGAGATGATATTATAATATGTTATCGCACAGTGAGATATGATATTATAATATGTTATCGCACAGTGAGATATAATATTATAATATATTATAGCACAGAAAGATGTGATAATATAATATGTTATCGCACAGTGAGATATGATATTATAATATGTTATCGTACAGTGAGATATGATATTATAATATGTTATCGCACAGTGAGATATAATATTATAATATGTTATCGCACAGTGAGAGATGACATTATATGTTATCGCACAGTGAGATATATTATAATATGTTATCGCACAATGAGATATAATTTTATAATATATATAATATGTTATCGTACAGTGAGATATGATATTATAATATGTTATCGCACAGTGAGATATGATATTATAATATGTTATCGCACAATGAGCTATAATATTATAATATATTATAGCACAGAAAGATGTGATATTATAATATGTTATTGCACAATGAGATATATTATAATATGTTATCGTACAGTGAGATATGATATTATAATATGTTATCGCACAGTGAGATATGATATTATAATATGTTATCGCACAGTGAGATATGATTTTATAATATGTTATCGCACAATAAGATATAATATTATAATATATTATAGCACAGAAGATGTGATATTATAATATGTTATCGCACAATGAGATGATATTATAATATGTTATCGCACAGTGAGATATATTATAATATGTTATCGTACAGTGAGATATGATATTATAATATGTTATCGCACAGTGAGATATGATATTATAATATGTTATCGCACAATGAGCTATAATATTATAATATATTATAGCACAGAAAGATGTGATATTATAATATGTTATTGCACAATGAGATATGATATTATAATATGTTATCGCACAGTGAGATATGATATTATAATATGTTATCGTACAGTGAGATATGATATTATAATATGTTATCGCACAGTGAGATATGATATTATAATATGTTATCGCACAGTGAGAGATGACATTATATGTTATTGCACAATGAGATGATATTATAATGTTATCGCACAGTGAGATATGATATTATAATATGTTATCGTACAGTGAGATATGATATTATAATATGTTATCGTACAGTGAGATATGATATTATAATATGTTATCGTACAGTGAGATATGATATAATATGTTATCGCACAGTGAGATATATTATAATATTTTATCGCACAGTGAGATTTGATATTATAATATGTTATCGCACAATGATATATGATGTTATAATATGTTATCGTACAGTGAGATATGATATTATAATATGTTATCGCACAGTGAGATATGATATTATAATATGTTATCGCACAGTGAGATATGATATTATAATATGTTATCGCACAGTGAGATATGATATTATAATATGTTATCGCAGTGAGATATGATATTATAATATGTTATCGAACAGTGAGATATGATATTATAATATGTTATCGCACAATGAGATATCATATTATAATATATTATAGCACAGAAAGATGTGATAATATAATATGTTATCGCACAGTGAGATATGATATTATAATATGTTATCGCACAATGAGATATGATATTATAATATGTTATCGTACTGTGAGATATGATATTATAATATGTTATCGCACAGTGAGATATGATATTATAATATGTTATCGCACAGTGAGATATGATATTATAATATATTATAGCACAGAAAGATGTGATATTATAATATGTTATCGCAGTGAGATATGATATTATAATATGTTATCGCACAGTGAGATATGATATTATAATATGTTATCGCACAATGAGATATCATATTATAATATATTATAGCACAGAAAGATGTGATAATATAATATGTTATCGCACAGTGAGATATGATATTATAATATGTTATCGCACAATGAGATATGATATTATAATATGTTATCGTACTGTGAGATATGATATTATAATATGTTATCGTACAGTGAGATATGATATTATAATATGTTATCGCACAATGAGCTATAATATTATAATATATTATAGCACAGAAAGATGTGATATTATAATATGTTATTGCACAATGAGATATGATATTATAATATGTTATCGCACAGTGAGATATGATATTATAATATGTTATCGCACAGTGAGATATGATATTATAATATGTTATCGCACAGTGAGATATGATTTTATAATATGTTATCGCACAATGAGATATAATATTATAATATATTATAGCACAGAAAGATGTGATATTATAATATGTTATCGCACAATGAGATATGATGTTATATCATGTTATCGTACAGTGAGATATGATATTATAATATGTTATCGCACAGTGAGATATGATATTATAATATGTTATCGCACAGTGAGATATGATATTATAATATGTTATCGCACAGTGAGAGATGACATTATATGTTATTGCACAATGAGATATGATATTATAATATGTTATCGCACAGTGAGATATGATATTATAATATGTTATCGTACAGTGAGATATGATATTATAATATGTTATCGCACAGTGAGATATGATATTATAATATGTTATCGCACAGTGAGATATATTATAATATTTTATCGCACAGTGAGATATAATATTATAATATATTATAGCACAGAAGATGTGATATTATAATATGTTATCGCACAATGATATATGATGTTATAATATGTTATCGTACAGTGAGATATGATATTATAATATGTTATCGCACAGTGAGATATGATATTATAATATGTTATCGCACAGTGAGATATGATATTATAATATGTTATCGCACAGTGAGAGATGACATTATATGTTATTGCACAATGAGATGATATTATAATATGTTATCGCACAGTGAGATATGATATTATAATATGTTATCGCACAGTGAGAGATGACATTATATGTTATTGCACAATGAGATGACATTATATGTTATTGCACAATGAGATGATATTAAAATATGTTATCGCACAGTGAGATATGATATTATAATATGTTATCGCACAGAAAGATGTGATATTATAATATGTTATCGCACAGTGAGATATGATATTATAATATGTTATCGCATAATGAGATAATATTATAATATATTATAGCACAGAAAGATGTGATATTATAATATGTTATCGCAGAGTGAGATATATTATAATATGTTATCGCACAATAAGATATAATATTATAATATATTATAGCACAGAAGATGTGATATTATAATATGTTATCGCACAATGAGATATGATATTATAATATGTTATCGCACAGTGAGATATATTATAATATGTTATCGTACAGTGAGATATGATATTATAATATGTTATCGCACAGTGAGATATGATATTATAATATGTTATCGCACAATGAGCTATAATATTATAATATATTATAGCACAGAAAGATGTGATATTATAATATGTTATTGCACAATGAGATATGATATTATAATATGTTATCGCACAGTGAGATATGATATTATAATATGTTATCGCACAGTGAGATATGATATTATAATATGTTATCGCACAGTGAGATATAATTTTATAATATGTTATCGCACAATGAGATATAATATTATAATATATTATAGCACAGAAAGATGTGATATTATAATATGTTATCGCACAGTGAGATATATTATAATATGTTATCGCACAATAAGATATAATATTATAATATATTATAGCACAGATGTGATATTATAATATGTTATCGCACAATGAGATATGATGTTATATCATGTTATCGTACAGTGAGATATGATATTATAATATGTTATCGCACAGTGAGATATGATATTATAATATGTTATCGCACAGTGAGATATGATATTATAATATGTTATCGCACAGTGAGAGATGACATTATATGTTATTGCACAATGAGATATGATATTATAATATGTTATCGCACAGTGAGATATGATATTATAATATGTTATCGCACAGTGAGATATGATATTATAATATGTTATCGCACAGTGAGATATGATATTATAATATGTTATCGCACAATAAGATATAATATTATAATATATTATAGCACAGAAGATGTGATATTATAATATGTTATCGCACAATGAGATATGATATTATATGTTATCGCACAGTGAGATATATTATAATATGTTATCGCACAATAAGATATAATATTATAATATATTATAGCACAGAAGATGTGATATTATAATATGTTATCGCACAGTGAGATATAATATTATAATATGTTATCGCACAGTGAGAGATGACATTATATGTTATCGCACAGTGAGATATATTATAATATGTTATCGCACAATGAGATATAATTTTATAATATATATAATATGTTATCGTACAATGAGATATGATATTATAATATGTTATCGCACAGTGAGATATGAAATTATAATATGTTATCGCACAGTGAGATATAATATTATAATATATTATAGCACAGAAAGATGTGAAATTATAATATGTTATCGCACAGTGAGATATGATATTATAATATGTTATCGCACAATGAGATATCATATTATAATATATTATAGCACAGAAAGATGTGATAATATAATATGTTATCGCACAGTGAGATATGATATTATAATATGTTATCGCACAGTGAGATATAATATTATAATATGTTATCGCACAGTGAGAGATGACATTATATGTTATCGCACAGTGAGATATATTATAATATATTATCGCACAATGAGATATAATTTTATAATATATATAATATGTTATCGTACAGTGAGATATGATATTATAATATGTTATCGCACAGTGAGATATGATATTATAATATGTTATCGCACAATGAGCTATAATATTATAATATATTATAGCACAGAAAGATGTGATATTATAATATGTTATTGCACAATGAGATATATTATAATATGTTATCGTACAGTGAGATATGATATTATAATATGTTATCGCACAGAAAGATGTGATATTATAATATGTTATCGCACAGTGAGATATGATATTATAATATGTTATCGCATAATGAGATAATATTATAATATATCATAGCACAGAAAGATGTGATATTATAATATGTTATCGCAGAGTGAGATATATTATAATATGTTATCGCACAATAAGATATAATATTATAATATATTATAGCACAGAAGATGTGAAATTATAATATGTTATCGCACAATGAGATATGATATTATAATATGTTATCGCACAGTGAGATATATTATAATATGTTATCGTACAGTGAGATATGATATTATAATATGTTATCGCACAGTGAGATATGATATTATAATATGTTATCGCACAATGAGCTATAATATTATAATATATTATAGCACAGAAAGATGTGATATTATAATATGTTATTGCACAATGAGA
Source organism: Pelodytes ibericus (assembly GCA_036172795.1). Lineage (NCBI taxonomy): Eukaryota > Metazoa > Chordata > Amphibia > Anura > Pelodytidae > Pelodytes > Pelodytes ibericus. The sequence continues at coordinate 819,776 of CM069862.1, read as the reverse complement.
TATGATATTATAATATGTTATCGCACAGTGAGATATGATATTATAATATGTTATCGCACAGTGAGATATGATATTATAATATGTTATCGCACAGTGAGATATGATTTTATAATATGTTATCGCACAATGAGATATAATATTATAATATATTATAGCACAGAAAGATGTGATATTATAATATGTTATCGCACAGTGAGATATATTATAATATGTTATCGCACAATAAGATATAATATTATAATATATTATAGCACAGAAGATGTGATATTATAATATGTTATCGCACAATGAGATATGATGTTATATCATGTTATCGTACAGTGAGATATGATATTATAATATGTTATCGCACAGTGAGATATGATATTATAATATGTTATCGCACAGTGAGATATGATATTATAATATGTTATCGCACAGTGAGAGATGACATTATATGTTATTGCACAATGAGATATGATATTATAATATGTTATCGCACAGTGAGATATGATATTATAATATGTTATCGCACAGTGAGAGATGACATTATATGTTATTGCACAATGAGATATGATATTATAATATGTTATCGCACAGTGAGATATGATATTATAATATGTTATCGCACAGTGAGATATGATATTATAATATGTTATCGCACAATAAGATATAATATTATAATATATTATAGCACAGAAGATGTGATATTATAATATGTTATCGCACAATGAGATATGATATTATAATATGTTATCGCACAGTGAGATATATTATAATATGTTATCGCACAATAAGATATAATATTATAATATATTATAGCACAGAAGATGTGATATTATAATATGTTATCGCACAGTGAGATATAATATTATAATATGTTATCGCACAGTGAGAGATGACATTATATGTTATCGCACAGTGAGATATATTATAATATGTTATCGCACAATGAGATATAATTTTATAATATATATAATATGTTATCGTACAGTGAGATATGATATTATAATATGTTATCGCACAGTGAGATATGAAATTATAATATGTTATCGCACAGTGAGATATAATATTATAATATATTATAGCACAGAAAGATGTGAAATTATAATATGTTATCGCACAGTGAGATATGATATTATAATATGTTATCGCACAATGAGATATCATATTATAATATATTATAGCACAGAAAGATGTGATAATATAATATGTTATCGCACAGTGAGATATGATATTATAATATGTTATCGCACAGTGAGATATAATATTATAATATGTTATCGCACAGTGAGAGATGACATTATATGTTATCGCACAGTGAGATATATTATAATATATTATCGCACAATGAGATATAATTTTATAATATATATAATATGTTATCGTACAGTGAGATATGATATTATAATATGTTATCGCACAGTGAGATATGAAATTATAATATGTTATCGCACAGTGAGATATAATATTATATTATAGCACAGAAAGATGTGAAATTATAATATGTTATCGCACAGTGAGATATGATATTATAATATGTTATCGCACAATGAGCTATAATATTATAATATATTATAGCACAGAAAGATGTGATATTATAATATGTTATTGCACAATGAGATATATTATAATATGTTATCGTACAGTGAGATATGATATTATAATATGTTATCGCACAGAAAGATGTGATATTATAATATGTTATCGCACAGTGAGATATGATATTATAATATGTTATCGCATAATGAGATAATATTATAATATATCATAGCACAGAAAGATGTGATATTATAATATGTTATCGCAGAGTGAGATATATTATAATATGTTATCGCACAATAAGATATAATATTATAATATATTATAGCACAGAAGATGTGAAATTATAATATGTTATCGCACAATGAGATATGATATTATAATATGTTATCGCACAGTGAGATATATTATAATATGTTATCGTACAGTGAGATATGATATTATAATATGTTATCGCACAGTGAGATATGATATTATAATATGTTATCGCACAATGAGCTATAATATTATAATATATTATAGCACAGAAAGATGTGATATTATAATATGTTATTGCACAATGAGATATGATATTATAATATGTTATCGCACAGTGAGATATGATATTATAATATGTTATCGCACAGTGAGATATGATATTATAATATGTTATCGCACAGTGAGATATGATTTTATAATATGTTATCGCACAATGAGATATAATATTATAATATATTATAGCACAGAAAGATGTGATATTATAATATGTTATCGCACAGTGAGATATATTATAATATGTTATCGCACAATAAGATATAATATTATAATATATTATAGCACAGAAGATGTGATATTATAATATGTTATCGCACAATGAGATATGATGTTATATCATGTTATCGTACAGTGAGATATGATATTATAATATGTTATCGCACAGTGAGATATGATATTATAATATGTTATCGCACAGTGAGATATGATATTATAATATGTTATCGCACAGTGAGAGATGACATTATATGTTATTGCACAATGAGATATGATATTATAATATGTTATCGCACAGTGAGATATGATATTATAATATGTTATCGCACAGTGAGATTTGATATTATAATATGTTATCGCACAGTGAGATATGATATTATAATATATTATAGCACAGAAAGATGTGATATTATAATATGTTATCGCAGTGAGATATGATATTATAATATGTTATGGCACAGTGAGATATGATATTATAATATGTTATCGCACAATGAGATATCATATTATAATATATTATAGCACAGAAAGATGTGATAATATAATATGTTATCGCACAGTGAGATATGATATTATAATATGTTATCGCACAATGAGATATGATATTATAATATGTTATCGTACTGTGAGATATGATATTATAATATGTTATCGTACAGTGAGATATGATATTATAATATGTTATCGTACAGTGAGATATGATATTATAATATGTTATCGTACAGTGAGATATGATATTATAATATGTTATCGCACAGTGAGATATATTATAATATTTTATCGCACAGTGAGATATAATATTATAATATATTATAGCACAGAAGATGTGATATTATAATATGTTATTGCACAATGATATATGATGTTATAATATGTTATCGTACAGTGAGATATGATTTTATAATATGTTATCGCACAGTGAGATATGATATTATAATATGTTATCGCACAGTGAGATATGATATTATAATATGTTATCGCACAGTGAGAGATGACATTATATGTTATTGCACAATGAGATGATATTATAATATGTTATCGCACAGTGAGATATGATATTATAATATGTTATCGTACAGTGAGATATGATATTATAATATGTTATCGCACAGTGAGATATGATATTATAATATGTTATCGCACAGTGAGATATAATATTATAATATATTATAGCACAGAAAGATGTGAAATTATAATATGTTATCGCACAGTGAGATATGATATTATAATATGTTATCGCACAATGAGATATCATATTATAATATATTATAGCACAGAAAGATGTGATAATATAATATGTTATCGCACAGTGAGATATGATATTATAATATGTTATCGCACAATGAGATATGATATTATACTATGTTATCGTACAGTGAGATATGATATTATAATATGTTATCGCACAGTGAGATATAATATTATAATATGTTATCGCACAGTGAGAGATGACATTATATGTTATCGCACAGTGAGAGATGACATTATATGTTATCGCACAGTGAGATATATTATAATATGTTATCGCACAATGAGATATAATTTTATAATATATATAATATGTTATCGTACAGTGAGATATGATATTATAATATGTTATCGCACAGTGAGATATGAAATTATAATATGTTATCGCACAGTGAGATATAATATTATAATATATTATAGCACAGAAAGATGTGAAATTATAATATGTTATCGCACAGTGAGATATGATATTATAATATGTTATCGTACAATGAGATATCATATTATAATATATTATAGCACAGAAAGATGTGATAATATAATATGTTATCGCACAGTGAGATATGATATTATAATATGTTATCGCACAGTGAGATATAATATTATAATATGTTATCGCACAGTGAGAGATGACATTATATGTTATCGCACAGTGAGATATATTATAATATATTATCGCACAATGAGATATAATTTTATAATATATATAATATGTTATCGTACAGTGAGATATGATATTATAATATGTTATCGCACAATGAGCTATAATATTATAATATATTATAGCACAGAAAGATGTGATATTATAATATGTTATTGCACAATGAGATATATTATAATATGTTATCGTACAGTGAGATATGATATTATAATATGTTATCGCACAGAAAGATGTGATATTATAATATGTTATCGCACAGTGAGATATGATTTTATAATATGTTATCGCATAATGAGATAATCTTATAATATATTATACCACAGAAAGATGTGATATTATAATATGTTATCGCAGAGTGAGATATATTATAATATGTTATCGCACAATAAGATATAATATTATAATATATTATAGCACAGAAGATGTGATATTATAATATGTTATCGCACAATGAGATATGATATTATAATATGTTATCGCACAGTGAGATATATTATAATATGTTATCGTACAGTGAGATATGATATTATAGTATGTTATCGCACAGTGAGATATGATTTTATAATATGTTATCGCACAGTGAGATATGATATTATAATATGTTATCGCACAGTGAGATATGATTTTATAATATGTTATCGCACAATGAGATATAATATTATAATATATTATAGCACAGAAAGATGTGATATTATAATATGTTATCGCACAGTGAGATATATTATAATATGTTATCGCACAATAAGATATAATATTATAATATATTATAGCACAGAAGATGTGATATTATAATATGTTATCGCACAATGAGATATGATGTTATATCATGTTATCGTACAGTGAGATATGATATTATAATATGTTATCGCACAGTGAGATATGATATTATAATATGTTATCGCACAGTGAGATTTGATATTATAATATGTTATCGCACAGTGAGATATGATATTATAATATATTATAGCACAGAAAGATGTGATATTATAATATGTTATCGCAGTGAGATATGATATTATAATATGTTATCGCACAGTGAGATATGATATTATAATATGTTATCGCACAATGAGATATCATATTATAATATATTATAGCACAGAAAGATGTGATAATATAATATGTTATCGCACAGTGAGATATGATATTATAATATGTTATCGCACAATGAGATATGATATTATAATATGTTATCGTACTGTGAGATATGATATTATAATATGTTATCGTACAGTGAGATATGATATTATAATATGTTATCGTACAGTGAGATATGATATTATAATATGTTATCGTACAGTGAGATATGATATTATAATATGTTATCGCACAGTGAGATATATTATAATATTTTATCGCACAGTGAGATATAATATTATAATATATTATAGCACAGAAGATGTGATATTATAATATGTTATTGCACAATGATATATGATGTTATAATATGTTATCGTACAGTGAGATATGATTTTATAATATGTTATCGCACAGTGAGATATGATATTATAATATGTTATCGCACAGTGAGATATGATATTATAATATGTTATCGCACAGTGAGAGATGACATTATATGTTATTGCACAATGAGATGATATTATAATATGTTATCGCACAGTGAGATATGATATTATAATATGTTATCGTACAGTGAGATATGATATTATAATATGTTATCGCACAGTGAGATATGATATTATAATATGTTATCGCACAGTGAGATATAATATTATAATATATTATAGCACAGAAAGATGTGAAATTATAATATGTTATCGCACAGTGAGATATGATATTATAATATGTTATCGCACAATGAGATATCATATTATAATATATTATAGCACAGAAAGATGTGATAATATAATATGTTATCGCACAGTGAGATATGATATTATAATATGTTATCGCACAATGAGATATGATATTATACTATGTTATCGTACAGTGAGATATGATATTATAATATGTTATCGCACAGTGAGATATAATATTATAATATGTTATCGCACAGTGAGAGATGACATTATATGTTATCGCACAGTGAGAGATGACATTATATGTTATCGCACAGTGAGATATATTATAATATGTTATCGCACAATGAGATATAATTTTATAATATATATAATATGTTATCGTACAGTGAGATATGATATTATAATATGTTATCGCACAGTGAGATATGAAATTATAATATGTTATCGCACAGTGAGATATAATATTATAATATATTATAGCACAGAAAGATGTGAAATTATAATATGTTATCGCACAGTGAGATATGATATTATAATATGTTATCGTACAATGAGATATCATATTATAATATATTATAGCACAGAAAGATGTGATAATATAATATGTTATCGCACAGTGAGATATGATATTATAATATGTTATCGCACAGTGAGATATAATATTATAATATGTTATCGCACAGTGAGAGATGACATTATATGTTATCGCACAGTGAGATATATTATAATATATTATCGCACAATGAGATATAATTTTATAATATATATAATATGTTATCGTACAGTGAGATATGATATTATAATATGTTATCGCACAATGAGCTATAATATTATAATATATTATAGCACAGAAAGATGTGATATTATAATATGTTATTGCACAATGAGATATATTATAATATGTTATCGTACAGTGAGATATGATATTATAATATGTTATCGCACAGAAAGATGTGATATTATAATATGTTATCGCACAGTGAGATATGATTTTATAATATGTTATCGCATAATGAGATAATCTTATAATATATTATACCACAGAAAGATGTGATATTATAATATGTTATCGCAGAGTGAGATATATTATAATATGTTATCGCACAATAAGATATAATATTATAATATATTATAGCACAGAAGATGTGATATTATAATATGTTATCGCACAATGAGATATGATATTATAATATGTTATCGCACAGTGAGATATATTATAATATGTTATCGTACAGTGAGATATGATATTATAGTATGTTATCGCACAGTGAGATATGATTTTATAATATGTTATCGCACAGTGAGATATGATATTATAATATGTTATCGCACAGTGAGATATGATTTTATAATATGTTATCGCACAATGAGCTATAATATTATAATATATTATAGCACAGAAAGATGTGATATTATAATATGTTATCGCACAGTGAGATATATTATAATATGTTATCGCACAATAAGATATAATATTATAATATATTATAGCACAGAAGATGTGATATTATAATATGTTATCGCACAATGAGATATGATGTTATATCATGTTATCGTACAGTGAGATATGATATTATAATATGTTATCGCACAGTGAGATATAATATTATAATATGTTATCGCACAGTGAGAGATGACATTATATGTTATCGCACAGTGAGATATAATATTATAATATATTATAGCACAGAAAGATGTGAAATTATAATATGTTATCGCACAGTGAGATATGATATTATAATATGTTATCGCACAATGAGATATCATATTATAATATATTATAGCACAGAAAGATGTGATAATATAATATGTTATCGCACAGTGAGATATGATATTATAATATGTTATCGCACAGTGAGATATAATATTATAATATGTTATCGCACAGTGAGAGATGACATTATATGTTATCGCACAGTGAGATATATTATAATATATTATCGCACAATGAGATATAATTTTATAATATATATAATATGTTATCGTACAGTGAGATATGATATTATAATATGTTATCGCACAGTGAGATATGATATTATAATATGTTATCGCACAATGAGCTATAATATTATAATATATTATAGCACAGAAAGATGTGATATTATAATATGTTATTGCACAATGAGATATATTATAATATGTTATCGTACAGTGAGATATGATATTATAATATGTTATCGCACAGAAAGATGTGATATTATAATATGTTATCGCACAGTGAGATATGATATTATAATATGTTATCGCATAATGAGATAATATTATAATATATCATAGCACAGAAAGATGTGATATTATAATATGTTATCGCAGAGTGAGATATATTATAATATGTTATCGCACAATAAGATATAATATTATAATATATTATAGCACAGAAGATGTGAAATTATAATATGTTATCGCACAATGAGATATGATATTATAATATGTTATCGCACAGTGAGATATATTATAATATGTTATCGTACAGTGAGATATGATATTATAATATGTTATCGCACAGTGAGATATGATATTATAATATGTTATCGCACAATGAGCTATAATATTATAATATATTATAGCACAGAAAGATGTGATATTATAATATGTTATTGCACAATGAGATATGATATTATAATATGTTATCGCACAGTGAGATATGATATTATAATATGTTATCGCACAGTGAGATATGATATTATAATATGTTATCGCACAGTGAGATATGATTTTATAATATGTTATCGCACAATGAGATATAATATTATAATATATTATAGCACAGAAAGATGTGATATTATAATATGTTATCGCACAGTGAGATATATTATAATATGTTATCGCACAATAAGATATAATATTATAATATATTATAGCACAGAAGATGTGATATTATAATATGTTATCGCACAATGAGATATGATGTTATATCATGTTATCGTACAGTGAGATATGATATTATAATATGTTATCGCACAGTGAGATATGATATTATAATATGTTATCGCACAGTGAGATATGATATTATAATATGTTATCGCACAGTGAGAGATGACATTATATGTTATTGCACAATGAGATATGATATTATAATATGTTATCGCACAGTGAGATATGATATTATAATATGTTATCGCACAGTGAGAGATGACATTATATGTTATTGCACAATGAGATATGATATTATAATATGTTATCGCACAGTGAGATATGATATTATAATATGTTATCGCACAGTGAGATATGATATTATAATATGTTATCGCACAATAAGATATAATATTATAATATATTATAGCACAGAAGATGTGATATTATAATATGTTATCGCACAATGAGATATGATATTATAATATGTTATCGCACAGTGAGATATATTATAATATGTTATCGCACAATAAGATATAATATTATAATATATTATAGCACAGAAGATGTGATATTATAATATGTTATCGCACAGTGAGATATAATATTATAATATGTTATCGCACAGTGAGAGATGACATTATATGTTATCGCACAGTGAGATATATTATAATATGTTATCGCACAATGAGATATAATTTTATAATATATATAATATGTTATCGTACAGTGAGATATGATATTATAATATGTTATCGCACAGTGAGATATGAAATTATAATATGTTATCGCACAGTGAGATATAATATTATAATATATTATAGCACAGAAAGATGTGAAATTATAATATGTTATCGCACAGTGAGATATGATATTATAATATGTTATCGCACAATGAGATATCATATTATAATATATTATAGCACAGAAAGATGTGATAATATAATATGTTATCGCACAGTGAGATATGATATTATAATATGTTATCGCACAGTGAGATATAATATTATAATATGTTATCGCACAGTGAGAGATGACATTATATGTTATCGCACAGTGAGATATATTATAATATATTATCGCACAATGAGATATAATTTTATAATATATATAATATGTTATCGTACAGTGAGATATGATATTATAATATGTTATCGCACAGTGAGATATGAAATTATAATATGTTATCGCACAGTGAGATATAATATTATATTATAGCACAGAAAGATGTGAAATTATAATATGTTATCGCACAGTGAGATATGATATTATAATATGTTATCGCACAATGAGCTATAATATTATAATATATTATAGCACAGAAAGATGTGATATTATAATATGTTATTGCACAATGAGATATATTATAATATGTTATCGTACAGTGAGATATGATATTATAATATGTTATCGCACAGAAAGATGTGATATTATAATATGTTATCGCACAGTGAGATATGATATTATAATATGTTATCGCATAATGAGATAATATTATAATATATCATAGCACAGAAAGATGTGATATTATAATATGTTATCGCAGAGTGAGATATATTATAATATGTTATCGCACAATAAGATATAATATTATAATATATTATAGCACAGAAGATGTGAAATTATAATATGTTATCGCACAATGAGATATGATATTATAATATGTTATCGCACAGTGAGATATATTATAATATGTTATCGTACAGTGAGATATGATATTATAATATGTTATCGCACAGTGAGATATGATATTATAATATGTTATCGCACAATGAGCTATAATATTATAATATATTATAGCACAGAAAGATGTGATATTATAATATGTTATTGCACAATGAGATATGATATTATAATATGTTATCGCACAGTGAGATATGATATTATAATATGTTATCGCACAGTGAGATATGATATTATAATATGTTATCGCACAGTGAGATATGATTTTATAATATGTTATCGCACAATGAGATATAATATTATAATATATTATAGCACAGAAAGATGTGATATTATAATATGTTATCGCACAGTGAGATATATTATAATATGTTATCGCACAATAAGATATAATATTATAATATATTATAGCACAGAAGATGTGATATTATAATATGTTATCGCACAATGAGATATGATGTTATATCATGTTATCGTACAGTGAGATATGATATTATAATATGTTATCGCACAGTGAGATATGATATTATAATATGTTATCGCACAGTGAGATATGATATTATAATATGTTATCGCACAGTGAGAGATGACATTATATGTTATTGCACAATGAGATATGATATTATAATATGTTATCGCACAGTGAGATATGATATTATAATATGTTATCGCACAGTGAGATTTGATATTATAATATGTTATCGCACAGTGAGATATGATATTATAATATATTATAGCACAGAAAGATGTGATATTATAATATGTTATCGCAGTGAGATATGATATTATAATATGTTATCGCACAGTGAGATATGATATTATAATATGTTATCGCACAATGAGATATCATATTATAATATATTATAGCACAGAAAGATGTGATAATATAATATGTTATCGCACAGTGAGATATGATATTATAATATGTTATCGCACAATGAGATATGATATTATAATATGTTATCGTACTGTGAGATATGATATTATAATATGTTATCGTACAGTGAGATATGATATTATAATATGTTATCGTACAGTGAGATATGATATTATAATATGTTATCGTACAGTGAGATATGATATTATAATATGTTATCGCACAGTGAGATATATTATAATATTTTATCGCACAGTGAGATATAATATTATAATATATTATAGCACAGAAGATGTGATATTATAATATGTTATTGCACAATGATATATGATGTTATAATATGTTATCGTACAGTGAGATATGATTTTATAATATGTTATCGCACAGTGAGATATGATATTATAATATGTTATCGCACAGTGAGATATGATATTATAATATGTTATCGCACAGTGAGAGATGACATTATATGTTATTGCACAATGAGATGATATTATAATATGTTATCGCACAGTGAGATATGATATTATAATATGTTATCGTACAGTGAGATATGATATTATAATATGTTATCGCACAGTGAGATATGATATTATAATATGTTATCGCACAGTGAGATATAATATTATAATATATTATAGCACAGAAAGATGTGAAATTATAATATGTTATCGCACAGTGAGATATGATATTATAATATGTTATCGCACAATGAGATATCATATTATAATATATTATAGCACAGAAAGATGTGATAATATAATATGTTATCGCACAGTGAGATATGATATTATAATATGTTATCGCACAATGAGATATGATATTATACTATGTTATCGTACAGTGAGATATGATATTATAATATGTTATCGCACAGTGAGATATAATATTATAATATGTTATCGCACAGTGAGAGATGACATTATATGTTATCGCACAGTGAGAGATGACATTATATGTTATCGCACAGTGAGATATATTATAATATGTTATCGCACAATGAGATATAATTTTATAATATATATAATATGTTATCGTACAGTGAGATATGATATTATAATATGTTATCGCACAGTGAGATATGAAATTATAATATGTTATCGCACAGTGAGATATAATATTATAATATATTATAGCACAGAAAGATGTGAAATTATAATATGTTATCGCACAGTGAGATATGATATTATAATATGTTATCGTACAATGAGATATCATATTATAATATATTATAGCACAGAAAGATGTGATAATATAATATGTTATCGCACAGTGAGATATGATATTATAATATGTTATCGCACAGTGAGATATAATATTATAATATGTTATCGCACAGTGAGAGATGACATTATATGTTATCGCACAGTGAGATATATTATAATATATTATCGCACAATGAGATATAATTTTATAATATATATAATATGTTATCGTACAGTGAGATATGATATTATAATATGTTATCGCACAATGAGCTATAATATTATAATATATTATAGCACAGAAAGATGTGATATTATAATATGTTATTGCACAATGAGATATATTATAATATGTTATCGTACAGTGAGATATGATATTATAATATGTTATCGCACAGAAAGATGTGATATTATAATATGTTATCGCACAGTGAGATATGATTTTATAATATGTTATCGCATAATGAGATAATCTTATAATATATTATACCACAGAAAGATGTGATATTATAATATGTTATCGCAGAGTGAGATATGATATTATAATATGTTATCGCACAGTGAGATATATTATAATATGTTATCGTACAGTGAGATATGATATTATAGTATGTTATCGCACAGTGAGATATGATTTTATAATATGTTATCGCACAGTGAGATATGATATTATAATATGTTATCGCACAGTGAGATATGATTTTATAATATGTTATCGCACAATGAGATATAATATTATAATATATTATAGCACAGAAAGATGTGATATTATAATATGTTATCGCACAGTGAGATATATTATAATATGTTATCGCACAATAAGATATAATATTATAATATATTATAGCACAGAAGATGTGATATTATAATATGTTATCGCACAATGAGATATGATGTTATATCATGTTATCGTACAGTGAGATATGATATTATAATATGTTATCGCACAGTGAGATATGATATTATAATATGTTATCGCACAGTGAGATATGATATTATAATATGTTATCGCACAGTGAGAGATGACATTATATGTTATTGCACAATGAGATATGATATTATAATATGTTATCGCACAGTGAGATATGATATTATAATATGTTATCGTACAGTGAGATATGATATTATAATATGTTATCGCACAGTGAGATATGATATTATAATATGTTATCGCACAGTGAGATATATTATAATATTTTATCGCACAGTGAGATATAATATTATAATATATTATAGCACAGAAGATGTGATATTATAATATGTTATCGCACAATGATATATGATGTTATAATATGTTATCGTACAGTGAGATATGATATTATAATATGTTATCGCACAGTGAGATATGATATTATAATATGTTATCGCACAGTGAGATATGATATTATAATATGTTATCGCACAATAAGATATAATATTATAATATATTATAGCACAGAAAGATGTGATATTATAATATGTTTTTGCACAATGAGATATATTATAATATGTTATCGTACAGTGAGATATGATATTATAATATGTTATCGCACAGTGAGATATGATTTTATAATATGTTATCCCACAATGAGATATAATATTATAATATATTATATCACAGAAAGATGTGATATTATAATATGTTAATCGCACAGTGAGATATATTATAATATGTTATCGCACAATAAGATATAATATTATAATATATTATAGCACAGAAAGATGTGATATTATAATATGTTAATCGCACAGTGAGATATATTATAATATGTTATCGCACAATAAGATATAATATTATAATATATTATAGCACAGAAGATGTGATATTATAATATGTTATCGCACAATGAGATATGATATTATAATATGTTATCGCACAGTGAGATATATTATAATATGTTATCGCACAATAAGATATAATATTATAATATATTATAGCACAGAAGATGTGATATTATAATATGTTATCGCACAATGAGATATGATGTTATAACATGTTATCGTACAGTGAGATATGATATTATAATATGTTATCGCACAGTGAGATATGATATTATAATATGTTATCGCACAGTGAGATATGATATTATAATATGTTATCGCACAGTGATAGATGACATTATATGTTATTGCACAATGAGATATGATATTATAATATGTTATCGCACAGTGAGATATATTATAATATGTTATCGTACAGTGAGATATGATATTATAATATGTTATCGCACAGTGAGATATGATATTATAATATGTTATCGCACAGTGAGATATGATATTATAATATGTTATCGCACAGTGAGAGATGACATTATATGTTATTGCACAATGAGATATGATATTATAATATGTTATCGCACAGTGAGATATGATATTATAATATGTTATCGTACAGTGAGATATGATATTATAATATGTTATCGCACAGTGAGATATGATATTATAATATGTTATCGCACAGTGAGATATAATATTATAATATATTATAGCACAGAAAAATGTGATATTATAATATGTTATCGCACAGTGAGATATAATATTATAATATATTATAGCACAGAAAGATGTGATATTATAATATGTTATCGCACAGTGAGATATGATATTATAATATGTTATCGCACAATGAGATATCATATTATAATATATTATAGCACAGAAAGATGTGATAATATAATATGTTATCGCACAGTGAGATATGATATTATAATATGTTATCGCACAATTAGATATGATATTATAATATGTTATCGTACAGTGAGATATGATATTATAATATGTTATCGCACAGTGAGATATGATATTATAATATGTTATCGCACAGTGAGATATGAAATTATAATATGTTATCGCACAGTGAGATATAATATTATAATATATTATAGCACAGAAAGATGTGAAATTATAATATGTTATCGCACAGTGAGATATGATATTATAATATGTTATCGCACAATGAGATATCATATTATAATATCTTATAGCACAGAAAGATGTGATAATATAATATGTTATCGCACAGTGAGATATGATATTATAATATGGTATCGCACAGTGAGATATAATATTATAATATGTTATCGCACAGTGAGAGATGACATTATATGTTATCGCACAGTGAGATATATTATAATATATTATCGCAAAATGAGATATAATTTTATAATATATATAATATGTTATCGTACAGTGAGATATGATATTATAATATGTTATCGCACAGTGAGATATGAAATTATAATATGTTATCGCACAGTGAGATATAATATTATAATATATTATAGCACAGAAAGATGTGAAATTATAATATGTTATCGCACAGTGAGATATGATATTATAATATGTTATCGCACAATGAGCTATAATATTATAATATATTATAGCACAGAAAGATGTGATATTATAATATGTTATTGCACAATGAGATATATTATAATATGTTATCGTACAGTGAGATATGATATTATAATATGTTATCGCACAGAAAGATGTGATATTATAATATGTTATCGCACAGTGAGATATGATATTATAATATGTTATCGCATAATCAGATAATATTATAATATATTATAGCACAGAAAGATGTGATATTATAATATGTTATCGCAGAGTGAGATATATTATAATATGTTATCGCACAATAAGATATAATATTATAATATATTATAGCACAGAAGATGTGATATTATAATATGTTATCGCACAATGAGATATGATATTATAATATGTTATCGCACAGTGAGATATATTATAATATGTTATCGTACAGTGAGATATGATATTATAATATGTTATCGCACAGTGAGATATGATATTATAATATGTTATCGCACAATGAGCTATAATATTATAATATATTATAGCACAGAAAGATGTGATATTATAATATGTTATTGCACAATGAGATATGATATTATAATATGTTATCGCACAGTGAGATATGATATTATAATATGTTATCGCACAGTGAGATATGATATTATAATATGTTATCGCACAGTGAGATATGATTTTATAATATGTTATCGCACAATGAGATATAATATTATAATATATTATAGCACAGAAAGATGTGATATTATAATATGTTATCGCACAGTGAGATATATTATAATATGTTATCGCACAATAAGATATAATATTATAATATATTATAGCACAGAAGATGTGATATTATAATATGTTATCGCACAATGAGATATGATGTTATATCATGTTATCGTACAGTGAGATATGATATTATAATATGTTATCGCACAGTGAGATATGATATTATAATATGTTATCGCACAGTGAGATATGATATTATAATATGTTATCGCACAGTGAGAGATGACATTATATGTTATTGCACAATGAGATATGATATTATAATATGTTATCGCACAGTGAGATATGATATTATAATATGTTATCGCACAGTGAGATATGATATTATAATATGTTATCGCACAGTGAGATATGATATTATAATATATTATAGCACAGAAAGATGTGATATTATAATATGTTATCGCAGTGAGATATGATATTATAATATGTTATCGCACAGTGAGATATGATATTATAATATGTTATCGCACAATGAGATATCATATTATAATATATTATAGCACAGAAAGATGTGATAATATAATATGTTATCGCACAGTGAGAATGATATTATAATATGTTATCGCACAATGAGATATGATATTATAATATGTTATCGTACTGTGAGATATGATATTATAATATGTTATCGTACAGTGAGATATGATATTATAATATGTTATCGTACAGTGAGATATGATATTATAATATGTTATCGCACAGTGAGATATATTATAATATTTTATCGCACAGTGAGATATAATATTATAATATATTATAGCACAGAAGATGTGATATTATAATATGTTATTGCACAATGATATATGATGTTATAATATGTTATCGTACAGTGAGATATGATTTTATAATATGTTATCGCACAGTGAGATATGATATTATAATATGTTATCGCACAGTGAGATATGATATTATAATATGTTATCGCACAGTGAGAGATGACATTATATGTTATTGCACAATGAGATGATATTATAATATGTTATCGCACAGTGAGATATGATATTATAATATGTTATCGTACAGTGAGATATGATATTATAATATGTTATCGCACAGTGAGATATGATATTATAATATGTTATCGCACAGTGAGATATAATATTATAATATATTATAGCACAGAAAGATGTGAAATTATAATATGTTATCGCACAGTGAGATATGATATTATAATATGTTATCGCACAATGAGATATCATATTATAATATATTATAGCACAGAAAGATGTGATAATATAATATGTTATCGCACAGTGAGATATGATATTATAATATGTTATCGCACAATGAGATATGATATTATACTATGTTATCGTACAGTGAGATATGATATTATAATATGTTATCGCACAGTGAGATATAATATTATAATATGTTATCGCACAGTGAGAGATGACATTATATGTTATCGCACAGTGAGAGATGACATTATATGTTATCGCACAGTGAGAGATGACATTATATGTTATCGCACAGTGAGATATATTATAATATGTTATCGCACAATGAGATATAATTTTATAATATATATAATATGTTATCGTACAGTGAGATATAATATTATAATATGTTATCGCACAGTGAGATATGAAATTATAATATGTTATCGCACAGTGAGATATAATATTATAATATATTATAGCACAGAAAGATGTGAAATTATAATATGTTATCGCACAGTGAGATATGATATTATAATATGTTATCGTACAATGAGATATCATATTATAATATATTATAGCACAGAAAGATGTGATAATATAATATGTTATCGCACAGTGAGATATGATATTATAATATGTTATCGCACAGTGAGATATAATATTATAATATGTTATCGCACAGTGAGAGATGACATTATATGTTATCGCACAGTGAGATATATTATAATATATTATCGCACAATGAGATATAATTTTATAATATATATAATATGTTATCGTACAGTGAGATATGATATTATAATATGTTATCGCACAATGAGCTATAATATTATAATATATTATAGCACAGAAAGATGTGATATTATAATATGTTATTGCACAATGAGATATATTATAATATGTTATCGTACAGTGAGATATGATATTATAATATGTTATCGCACAGAAAGATGTGATATTATAATATGTTATCGCACAGTGAGATATGATTTTATAATATGTTATCGCATAATGAGATAATATTATAATATATTATACCACAGAAAGATGTGATATTATAATATGTTATCGCAGAGTGAGATATATTATAATATGTTATCGCACAATAAGATATAATATTATAATATATTATAGCACAGAAGATGTGATATTATAATATGTTATCGCACAATGAGATATGATATTATAATATGTTATCGCACAGTGAGATATATTATAATATGTTATCGTACAGTGAGATATGATATTATAGTATGTTATCGCACAGTGAGATATGATATTATAATATGTTATCGCACAATGAGCTATAATATTATAATATATTATAGCACAGAAAGATGTGATATTATAATATGTTATTGCACAATGAGATATGATATTATAATATGTTATCGCACAGTGAGATATGATATTATAATATGTTATCGCACAGTGAGATATGATTTTATAATATGTTATCGCACAATGAGATATAATATTATAATATATTATAGCACAGAAAGATGTGATATTATAATATGTTATCGCACAGTGAGATATATTATAATATGTTATCGCACAATAAGATATAATATTATAATATATTATAGCACAGAAGATGTGATATTATAATATGTTATCGCACAATGAGATATGATGTTATATCATGTTATCGTACAGTGAGATATGATATTATAATATGTTATCGCACAGTGAGATATGATATTATAATATGTTATCGCACAGTGAGATATGATATTATAATATGTTATCGCACAGTGAGAGATGACATTATATGTTATTGCACAATGAGATATGATATTATAATATGTTATCGCACAGTGAGATATGATATTATAATATGTTATCGTACAGTGAGATATGATATTATAATATGTTATCGCACAGTGAGATATGATATTATAATATGTTATCGCACAGTGAGATATATTATAATATTTTATCGCACAGTGAGATATAATATTATAATATATTATAGCACAGAAGATGTCATATTATAATATGTTATCGCACAATGATATATGATGTTATAATATGTTATCGTACAGTGAGATATGATATTATAATATGTTATCGCACAGTGAGATATGATATTATAATATGTTATCGCACAGTGAGATATGATATTATAATATGTTATCGCACAATAAGATATAATATTATAATATATTATAGCACAGAAAGATGTGATATTATAATATGTTTTTGCACAATGAGATATATTATAATATGTTATCGTACAGTGAGATATGATATTATAATATGTTATCGCACAGTGAGATATGATATTATAATATGTTATCGCACAGTGAGATATGATTTTATAATATGTTATCCCACAATGAGATATAATATTATAATATATTATATCACAGAAAGATGTGATATTATAATATGTTAATCGCACAGTGAGATATATTATAATATGTTATCGCACAATAAGATATAATATTATAATATATTATAGCACAGAAAGATGTGATATTATAATATGTTAATCGCACAGTGAGATATATTATAATATGTTATCGCACAATAAGATATAATATTATAATATATTATAGCACAGAAGATGTGATATTATAATATGTTATCGCACAATGAGATATGATATTATAATATGTTATCGCACAGTGAGATATATTATAATATGTTATCGCACAATAAGATATAATATTATAATATATTATAGCACAGAAGATGTGATATTATAATATGTTATCGCACAATGAGATATGATGTTATAACATGTTATCGTACAGTGAGATATGATATTATAATATGTTATCGCACAGTGAGATATGATATTATAAAATGTTATCGCACAGTGAGATATGATATTATAATATGTTATCGCACAGTGACAGATGACATTATATGTTATTGCACAATGAGATATGATATTATAATATGTTATCGCACAGTGAGATATATTCTAATATGTTATCGTACAGTGAGATATGATATTATAATATGTTATCGCACAGTGAGATATGATATTATAATATGTTATCGCACAGTGAGATATGATATTATAATATGTTATCGCACAGTGAGAGATGACATTATATGTTATTGCACAATGAGATATGATATTATAATATGTTATCGCACAGTGAGATATGATATTATAATATGTTATCGTACAGTGAGATATGATATTATAATATGTTATCGCACAGTGAGATATGATATTATAATATGTTATCGCACAGTGAGATATAATATTATAATATATTATAGCACAGAAAAATGTGATATTATAATATGTTATCGCACAGTGAGATATAATATTATAATATATTATAGCACAGAAAGATGTGATATTATAATATGTTATCGCACAGTGAGATATGATATTATAATATGTTATCGCACAATGAGATATCATATTATAATATATTATAGCACAGAAAGATGTGATAATATAATATGTTATCGCACAGTGAGATATGATATTATAATATGTTATCGCACAGTGAGAGATGACATTATATCTTATCGCACAGTGAGATATATTATAATATGTTATCGCACAATAAGATATAATATTATAATATATTATAGCACAGAAAGATGTGATATTATAATATGTTAATCGCACAGTGAGATATATTATAATATGTTATCGCACAATAAGATATAATATTATAATATATTATAGCACAGAAGATGTGATATTATAATATGTTATCGCACAATGAGATATGATATTATAATATGTTATCGCACAGTGAGATATATTATAATATGTTATCGCACAATAAGATATAATATTATAATATATTATAGCACAGAAGATGTGATATTATAATATGTTATCGCACAATGAGATATGATGTTATAACATGTTATCGTACAGTGAGATATGATATTATAATATGTTATCGCACAGTGAGATATGATATTATAATATGTTATCGCACAGTGAGATATGATATTATAATATGTTATCGCACAGTGACAGATGACATTATATGTTATTGCACAATGAGATATGATATTATAATATGTTATCGCACAGTGAGATATATTAT
Source organism: Pelodytes ibericus (assembly GCA_036172795.1). Taxonomy (NCBI): domain Eukaryota; kingdom Metazoa; phylum Chordata; class Amphibia; order Anura; family Pelodytidae; genus Pelodytes; species Pelodytes ibericus. The sequence continues at coordinate 797,920 of CM069862.1, read as the reverse complement.
AATATGTTATCGTACAGTGAGATATGATATTATAATATGTTATCGCACAGTGAGATATGATATTATAATATGTTATCGCACAGTGAGATATGATATTATAATATGTTATCGCACAGTGAGAGATGACATTATATGTTATTGCACAATGAGATATGATATTATAATATGTTATCGCACAGTGAGATATGATATTATAATATGGTATCGTACAGTGAGATATGATATTATAATATGTTATCGCACAGTGAGATATGATATTATAATATGTTATCGCACAGTGAGATATAATATTATAATATATTATAGCACAGAAAAATGTGATATTATAATATGTTATCGCACAGTGAGATATAATATTATAATATATTATAGCACAGAAAGATGTGATATTATAATATGTTATCGCACAGTGAGATATGATATTATAATGTTATCGCACAATGAGATATCATATTATAATATATTATAGCACAGAAAGATGTGATAATATAATATGTTATCGCACAGTGAGATATGATATTATAATATGTTATCGCACAATGAGATATGATATTATAATATGTTATCGTACAGTGAGATATGATATTATAATATGTTATCGCACAGTGAGATATGATATTATAATATGTTATCGCACAGTGAGAGATGACATTATATGTTATTGCACAATGAGATATGATATTATAATATGTTATCGCACAGTGAGATATGATATTATAATATGTTATCGTACAGTGAGATATGATATTATAATATGTTATCGCACAGTGAGATATGATATTATAATATGTTATCGCACAGTGAGATATAATATTATAATATATTATAGCACAGAAAAATGTGATATTATAATATGTTATCGCACAGTGAGATATAATATTATAATATATTATAGCACAGAAAGATGTGATATTATAATATGTTATCGCACAGTGAGATATGATATTATAATATGTTATCGCACAATGAGATATCATATTATAATATATTATAGCACAGAAAGATGTGATAATATAATATGTTATCGCACAGTGAGATATGATATTATAATATGTTATCGCACAATGAGATATGATATTATAATATGTTATCGTACAGTGAGATATGATATTATAATATGTTATCGCACAGTGAGATATGATATTATAATATGTTATCGCACAGTGAGATATGATATTATAATATATTATAGCACAGAAAGATGTGATATTATAATATTTTATCGCACAGTGAGATATATTATAATATGTTATCGCACAATGAGATATAATTTTATAATATATATAATATGTTATCGTACAGTGAGATATGATATTATAATATGTTATCCTACAGTGAGATATGATATTATAATAAGTTATCGTACAGTGAGATATGTTATTATAATATGTTATCGCACAGTGAGATATATTATAATATTTTATCGCACAGTGAGATATAATATTATAATATATTATAGCACAGAAGATGTGATATTATAATATGTTATTGCACAATGATATATGATGTTATAATATGTTATCGTACAGTGAGATATGATATTATAATATGTTATCGCACAGTGAGATATGATATTATAATATGTTATTGCACAGTGAGATATGATATAATATGTTATCGCACAGTGAGATATGATATTATAATATGTTATCGCACAGTGAGAGATGACATTATATGTTATTGCACAATGAGATGATATTATAATATGTTATCGCACAGTGAGATATGATATTATAATATGTTATCGTACAGTGAGATATGATATTATAATATGTTATCGCACAGTGAGATATGATATTATAATATGTTATCGCACAGTGAGATATAATATTATAATATATTATAGCACAGAAAGATGTGAAATTATAATATGTTATCGCACAGTGAGATATGATATTATAATATGTTATCGCACAATGAGATATCATATTATAATATATTATAGCACAGAAAGATGTGATAATATAATATGTTATCGCACAGTGAGATATGATATTATAATATGTTATCGCACAATGAGATATGATATTATAATATGTTATCGTACAGTGAGATATGATATTATAATATGTTATCGCACAGTGAGATATAATATTATAATATGTTATCGCACAGTGAGAGATGACATTATATGTTATCGCACAGTGAGATATATTATAATATGTTATCGCACAATGAGATATAATTTTATAATATATATAATATGTTATCGCACAGTGAGATATGATTTTATAATATGTTATCGCACAATGAGATATAATATTATAATATATTATAGCACAGAAAGATGTGATATTAAAATATGTTAATCGCACAGTGAGATATATTATAATATGTTATCGCACAATAAGATATAATATTATAATATATTATAGCACAGAAAGATGTGATATTATAATATGTTAATCGCACAGTGAGATATATTATAATATGTTATCGCACAATAAGATATAATATTATAATATATTATAGAACAGAAGATGTGATATTATAATATGTTATCGCACAATGAGATATGATATTATAATATGTTATCGCACAGTGAGATATATTATAATACGTTATCGCACAATAAGATATAATATTATAATATATTATAGCACAGAAGATGTGATATTATAATATGTTATCGCACAATGAGATATGATGTTATAACATGTCGTACAGTGAGATATGATATTATAATATGTTATCGCACAGTGAGATATGATATTATAATATGTTATCGCACAGTGAGATATGATATTATAATATGTTATCGCACAGTGAGAGATGACATTATATGTTATTGCACAATGAGATATGATATTATAATATGTTATCGCACAGTGAGATATGATATTATAATATGTTATCGTACAGTGAGATATGATATCATAATATGTTATCGCACAGTGAGATATGATATTATAATATGTTATCGCACAGTGAGATATAATATTATAATATATTATAGCACAGAAAGATGTGATATTATAATATGTTATCGCACAGTGAGATATGATATTATAATATGTTATCGCACAATGAGATATCATATTATAATATATTATAGCACAGAAAGATGTGATAATATAATATGTTATCGCACAGTGAGATATGATATTATAATATGTTATCGCACAATGAGATATGATATTATAATATGTTATCGTACAGTGAGATATGATATTATAATATGTTATCGCACAGTGAGATATGATATTATAATATGTTATCGCACAGTGAGATATGATATTATAATATATTATAGCACAGAAAGATGTGATATTATAATATGTTATCGCACAGTGAGATATATTATATTATGTTATCGCACAATGAGATATAATTTTATAATATATATAATATGTTATCGTACAGTGAGATATGATATTATAATATGTTATCGTACAGTGAGATATGATATTATAATATTTTATCGCACAGTGAGATATGATATTATAATATGTTATCGCACAGTGAGATATATTATAATATTTTATCGCACAGTGAGATATAATATTATAATATATTATAGCACAGAAGATGTGATATTATAATATGTTATCGCACAATGATATATGATGTTATAATATGTTATCGTACAGTGAGATATGATATTATAATATGTTATCGCACAGTGAGATATGATATTATAATATGTTATCGCACAGTGAGATATGATATTATAATATGTTATCGCACAGTGAGATATGATATTATAATATGTTATCGCACAATGAGATATCATATTATAATATATTATAGCACAGAAAGATGTGATAATATAATGTTATCGCACAGTGAGATATGATATTATAATATGTTATCGCACAATGAGATATGATATTATAATATGTTATCGTAAGGTGAGATATGATATTATAATATGTTATCGCACAGTGAGATATAATATTATAATATGTTATCGCACAGTGAGAGATGACATTATATGTTATCGCACAGTGAGATATATTATAATATGTTATCGCACAATGAGATATAATTTTATAATATATATAATATGTTATCGTACAGTGAGATATGATATTATAATATGTTATCGCACAGTGAGATATGATATTATAATATGTTATCGCACAATGAGCTATAATATTATAATATATTATAGCACAGAAAGATGTGATATTATAATATGTTATTGCACAATGAGATATATTATAATATGTTACCGTACAGTGAGATATGATATTATAATATGTTATCGCACAGTGAGATATGATTTTATAATATGTTATCGCACTATGAGATATAATATTATAATATATTATAGCACAGAAAGATGTGATATTATAATATGTTATCGCACAGTGAGATATGATTTTATAATATGTTATCGCACAATGAGATATAATATTATAATATATTATAGCACAGAAAGATGTGATATTATAATATGTTATCGCACAGTGAGATATATTATAATATGTTATCGCACAATAAGATATAATATTATAATATATTATAGCACAGAAGATGTGATATTATAATATGTTATCGCACAATGAGATATGATGTTATAACATGTTATCGTACAGTGAGATATGATATTATAATATGTTATCGCACAGTGAGATATGATATTATAATATGTTATCGCATAGTGAGATTTGATATTATAATATGTTATCGCACAGTGAGAAATGACATTATATGTTATTGCACAATGAGATATGATATTATAATATGTTATCGCACAGTGAGATATGATATTATAATATGTTAACGTACAGTGAGATATGATATTATAATATGTTATCACACAGTGAGATATGATATTATAATATGTTATCGCACAGTGAGATATAATATTATAATATATTATAGCACAGAAAGATGTGATATTATAATATGTTATCGCACAGTGAGATATAATATTATAATATGTTATCGCACAATGAGATATCATATTATAATATATTATAGCACAGAAAGATGTGATAATACAATATGTTATCGCACAGTGAGATATGATATTATAATATGTTATCGCACAATGAGATATGATATTATAATATGTTATCGTACAGTGAGATATGATATTATAATATGTTATCGCACAGTGAGATATGATATTATAATATGTTATCGCACAGTGAGATATGATATTATAATATGTTATCGCACAGTGAGAGATGACATTATATGTTATTGCACAATGAGATGATATTATAATATGTTATCGCACAGTGAGATATGATATTATAATATGTTATCGCACAGTGAGATATAATATTATAATATATTATAGCACAGAAAGATGTGATAATATAATATGTTATCGCACAGTGAGATATGATATTATAATATGTTATCGTACAGTGAGATATGATATTATAATATGTTATCGCACAGTGAGATATAATATTATAATATGTTATCGCACAGTGAGAGATGACATTATATGTTATCGCACAGTGAGATATATTATAATATGTTATCGCACAATGAGATATAATTTTATAATATATATAATATGTTATCGTACAGTGAGATATGATATTATAATATGTTATCGCACAGTGAGATATGATATTATAATATGTTATCGCACAATGAGCTATAATATTATAATATATTATAGCACAGAAAGATGTGATATTATAATATGTTATTGCACAATGAGATATATTATAATATGTTATCGTACAGTGAGATATGATATTATAATATGTTATCGCACAGTGAGATATGATATTATAATATGTTATCGCACAGTGAGATATGATTTTATAATATGTTATCGCACAATAAGATATAATATTATAATATATTATAGCACAGAAGATGTGATATTATAATATGTTATCGCACAATGAGATGATATTATAATATGTTATCGCACAGTGAGATATATTATAATATGTTATCGTACAGTGAGATATGATATTATAATATGTTATCGCACAGTGAGATATGATATTATAATATGTTATCGCACAATGAGCTATAATATTATAATATATTATAGCACAGAAAGATGTGATATTATAATATGTTATTGCACAATGAGATATGATATTATAATATGTTATCGCACAGTGAGATATGATATTATAATATGTTATCGTACAGTGAGATATGATATTATAATATGTTATCGCACAGTGAGATATGATATTATAATATGTTATCGCACAGTGAGAGATGACATTATATGTTATTGCACAATGAGATGATATTATAATGTTATCGCACAGTGAGATATGATATTATAATATGTTATCGTACAGTGAGATATGATATTATAATATGTTATCGTACAGTGAGATATGATATTATAATATGTTATCGTACAGTGAGATATGATATAATATGTTATCGCACAGTGAGATATATTATAATATTTTATCGCACAGTGAGATTTGATATTATAATATGTTATCGCACAATGATATATGATGTTATAATATGTTATCGTACAGTGAGATATGATATTATAATATGTTATCGCACAGTGAGATATGATATTATAATATGTTATCGCACAGTGAGAAATGATATTATAATATGTTATCGCACAGTGAGATATGATATTATAATATGTTATCGCAGTGAGATATGATATTATAATATGTTATCGAACAGTGAGATATGATATTATAATATGTTATCGAACAGTGAGATATGATATTATAATATGTTATCGCACAATGAGATATCATATTATAATATATTATAGCACAGAAAGATGTGATAATATAATATGTTATCGCACAGTGAGATATGATATTATAATATGTTATCGCACAATGAGATATGATATTATAATATGTTATCGTACTGTGAGATATGATATTATAATATGTTATCGCACAGTGAGATATGATATTATAATATGTTATCGCACAGTGAGATATGATATTATAATATATTATAGCACAGAAAGATGTGATATTATAATATGTTATCGCAGTGAGATATGATATTATAATATGTTATCGCACAGTGAGATATGATATTATAATATGTTATCGCACAATGAGATATCATATTATAATATATTATAGCACAGAAAGATGTGATAATATAATATGTTATCGCACAGTGAGATATGATATTATAATATGTTATCGCACAATGAGATATGATATTATAATATGTTATCGTACTGTGAGATATGATATCATAATATGTTATCGTACAGTGAGATATGATATTATAATATGTTATCGCACAATGAGCTATAATATTATAATATATTATAGCACAGAAAGATGTGATATTATAATATGTTATTGCACAATGAGATATGATATTATAATATGTTATCGCACAGTGAGATATGATATTATAATATGTTATCGTACTGTGAGATATGATATCATAATATGTTATCGTACAGTGAGATATGATATTATAATATGTTATCGCACAGTGAGATATGATATTATAATATGTTATCGCACAGTGAGAAATGATATTATAATATGTTATCGCACAGTGAGATATGATATTATAATATGTTATCGCAGTGAGATATGATATTATAATATGTTATCGAACAGTGAGATATGATATTATAATATGTTATCGAACAGTGAGATATGATATTATAATATGTTATCGCACAATGAGATATCATATTATAATATATTATAGCACAGAAAGATGTGATAATATAATATGTTATCGCACAGTGAGATATGATATTATAATATGTTATCGCACAATGAGATATGATATTATAATATGTTATCGTACTGTGAGATATGATATTATAATATGTTATCGCACAGTGAGATATGATATTATAATATGTTATCGCACAGTGAGATATGATATTATAATATATTATAGCACAGAAAGATGTGATATTATAATATGTTATCGCAGTGAGATATGATATTATAATATGTTATCGCACAGTGAGATATGATATTATAATATGTTATCGCACAATGAGATATCATATTATAATATATTATAGCACAGAAAGATGTGATAATATAATATGTTATCGCACAGTGAGATATGATATTATAATATGTTATCGCACAATGAGATATGATATTATAATATGTTATCGTACTGTGAGATATGATATCATAATATGTTATCGTACAGTGAGATATGATATTATAATATGTTATCGCACAATGAGCTATAATATTATAATATATTATAGCACAGAAAGATGTGATATTATAATATGTTATTGCACAATGAGATATGATATTATAATATGTTATCGCACAGTGAGATATGATATTATAATATGTTATCGCACAGTGAGATATGATATTATAATATGTTATCGCACAGTGAGATATGATTTTATAATATGTTATCGCACAATGAGATATAATATTATAATATATTATAGCACAGAAAGATGTGATATTATAATATGTTATCGCACAATGAGATATGATGTTATATCATGTTATAGTACAGTGAGATATGATATTATAATATGTTATCGCACAGTGAGATATGATATTATAATATGTTATCGCACAGTGAGATATGATATTATAATATGTTATCGCACAGTGAGAGATGACATTATATGTTATTGCACAATGAGATATGATATTATAATATGTTATCGCACAGTGAGATATGATATTATAATATGTTATCGTACAGTGAGATATGATATTATAATATGTTATCGCACAGTGAGATATGATATTATAATATGTTATCGCACAGTGAGATATATTATAATATTTTATCGCACAGTGAGATATATTATAATATATTATAGCACAGAAGATGTGATATTATAATATGTTATCGCACAATGATATATGATGTTATAATATGTTATCGTACAGTGAGATATGATATTATAATATGTTATCGCACAGTGAGATATGATATTATAATATGATATCGCACAGTGAGATATGATATTATAATATGTTATCGCACAGTGAGAGATGACATTATATGTTATTGCACAATGAGATGATATTATAATATGTTATCGCACAGTGAGATATGATATTATAATATGTTATCGCACAGTGAGATATAATATTATAATATATTATAGCACAGAAAGATGTGATAATATAATATGTTATCGCACAGTGAGATATGATATTATAATATGTTATCGTACAGTGAGATATGATATTATAATATGTTATCGCACAGTGAGATATAATATTATAATATGTTATCGCACAGTGAGAGATGACATTATATGTTATCGCACAGTGAGATATATTATAATATGTTATCGCACAATGAGATATAATTTTATAATATATATAATATGTTATCGTACAGTGAGATATGATATTATAATATGTTATCGCACAGTGAGATATGATATTATAATATGTTATTGCACAATGAGCTATAATATTATAATATATTATAGCACAGAAAGATGTGATATTATAATATGTTATTGCACAATGAGATATATTATAATATGTTATCGTACAGTGAGATATGATATTATAATATGTTATCGCACAGTGAGATATGATATTATAATATGTTATCGCACAGTGAGATATGATTTTATAATATGTTATCGCACAATAAGATATAATATTATAATATATTATAGCACAGAAGATGTGATATTATAATATGTTATCGCACAATGAGATGATATTATAATATGTTATCGCACAGTGAGATATATTATAATATGTTATCGTACAGTGAGATATGATATTATAATATGTTATCGCACAGTGAGATATGATATTATAATATGTTATCGCACAATGAGCTATAATATTATAATATATTATAGCACAGAAAGATGTGATATTATAATATGTTATTGCACAATGAGATATGATATTATAATATGTTATCGCACAGTGAGATATGATATTATAATATGTTATCGTACAGTGAGATATGATATTATAATATGTTATCGCACAGTGAGATATGATATTATAATATGTTATCGCACAGTGAGAGATGACATTATATGTTATTGCACAATGAGATGATATTATAATGTTATCGCACAGTGAGATATGATATTATAATATGTTATCGTACAGTGAGATATGATATTATAATATGTTATCGTACAGTGAGATATGATATTATAATATGTTATCGTACAGTGAGATATGATATAATATGTTATCGCACAGTGAGATATATTATAATATTTTATCGCACAGTGAGATTTGATATTATAATATGTTATCGCACAATGATATATGATGTTATAATATGTTATCGTACAGTGAGATATGATATTATAATATGTTATCGCACAGTGAGATATGATATTATAATATGTTATCGCACAGTGAGATATGATATTATAATATGTTATCGCAGTGAGATATGATATTATAATATGTTATCGAACAGTGAGATATGATATTATAATATGTTATCGAACAGTGAGATATGATATTATAATATGTTATCGCACAATGAGATATCATATTATAATATATTATAGCACAGAAAGATGTGATAATATAATATGTTATCGCACAGTGAGATATGATATTATAATATGTTATCGCACAATGAGATATGATATTATAATATGTTATCGTACTGTGAGATATGATATTATAATATGTTATCGCACAGTGAGATATGATATTATAATATGTTATCGCACAGGGAGATATGATATTATAATATATTATAGCACAGAAAGATGTGATATTATAATATGTTATCGCAGTGAGATATGATATTATAATATGTTATCGCACAGTGAGATATGATATTATAATATGTTATCGCACAATGAGATATCATATTATAATATATTATAGCACAGAAAGATGTGATAATATAATATGTTATCGCACAGTGAGATATGATATTATAATATGTTATCGCACAATGAGATATGATATTATAATATGTTATCGTACTGTGAGATATGATATTATAATATGTTATCGTACAGTGAGATATGATATTATAATATGTTATCGCACATTGAGCTATAATATTATAATATATTATAGCACAGAAAGATGTGATATTATAATATGTTATTGCACAATGAGATATGATATTACAATATGTTATCGCACAGTGAGATATGATATTATAATATGTTATCGCACAGTGAGATATGATATTATAATATGTTATCGCACAGTGAGATATGATTTTATAATATGTTATCGCACAATGAGATATAATATTATAATATATTATAGCACAGAAAGATGTGATATTATAATATGTTATCGCACAATGAGATATGATGTTATATCATGTTATAGTACAGTGAGATATGATATTATAATATGTTATCGCACAGTGAGATATGATATTATAATATGTTATCGCACAGTGAGATATGATATTATAATATGTTATCGCACAGTGAGAGATGACATTATATGTTATTGCACAATGAGATATGATATTATATTATGTTATCGCACAGTGAGATATGATATTATAATATGTTATCGTACAGTGAGATATGATATTATAATATGTTATCGCACAGTGAGATATGATATTATAATATGTTATCGCACAGTGAGATATATTATAATATATTATATCACAGAAGATGTGATATTATAATATGTTATCGCACAATGATAGATGATGTTATAATATGTTATCGTACAGTGAGATATGATATTATAATATGTTATCGCACAGTGAGATATGATATTATAATATGTTATCGCACAGTGAGATATGATATTATAATATGTTATCGCACAGTGAGAGATGACATTATATGTTATTGCACAATGAGATGATATTATAATATGTTATCGCACAGTGAGATATGATATTATAATATGTTATCGCACAGTGAGAGATGACATTATATGTTATTGCACAATGAGATGACATTATATGTTATTGCACAATGAGATGATATTAAAATATGTTATCGCACAGTGAGATATGATATTATAATATGTTATCGCACAATGAGCTATAATATTATAATATATTATAGCACAGAAATATGTGATATTATAATATGTTATTGCACAATGAGATATATTATAATATGTTATCGTACAGTGAGATATGATATTATAATATGTTATCGCACAGAAAGATGTGATATTATAATATGTTATCGCACAGTGAGATATGATTTTATAATATGTTATCGCATAATGAGATAATATTATAATATATTATAGCACAGAAAGATGTGATATTATAATATGTTATCGCAGAGTGAGATATATTATAATATGTTATCGCACAATAAGATATAATATTATAATATATTATAGCACAGAAGATGTGATATTATAATATGTTATCGCACAATGAGATATGATATTATAATATGTTATCGCACAGTGAGATATATTATAATATGTTATCGTACAGTGAGATATGATATTATAATATGTTATCGCACAGTGAGATATGATATTATAATATGTTATCGCACAATGAGCTATAATATTATAATATATTATAGCACAGAAAGATGTGATATTATAATATGTTATTGCACAATGAGATATGATATTATAATATGTTATCGCACAGTGAGATATGATATTATAATATGTTATCGCACAGTGAGATATGATATTATAATATGTTATCGCACAGTGAGATATGATTTTATAATATGTTATCGCACAATGAGATATAATATTATAATATATTATAGCACAGAAAGATGTGATATTATAATATGTTATCGCACAGTGAGATATATTATAATATGTTATCGCACAATAAGATATAATATTATAATATATTATAGCACAGAAGATGTGATATTATAATATGTTATCGCACAATGAGATATGATGTTATATCATGTTATCGTACAGTGAGATATGATATTATAATATGTTATCGCACAGTGAGATATGATATTATAATATGTTATCGCACAGTGAGATATGATAATATAATATGTTATCGCACAGTGAGAGATGACATTATATGTTATTGCACAATGAGATATGATATTATAATATGTTATCGCACAGTGAGATTTGATATTATAATATGTTATCGTACAGTGAGATATGATATTATAATATGTTATCGCACAGTGAGATATGATATTATAATATGTTATCGCACAGTGAGATATATTATAATATTTTATCGCACAGTGAGATATAATATTATAATATATTATAGCACAGAAGATGTGATATTATAATATGTTATCGCACAATGATATATGATGTTATAATATGTTATCGTACAGTGAGATATGATATTATAATATGTTATCGCACAGTGAGATATGATATTATAATATGTTATCGCACAGTGAGATATGATATTATAATATGTTATCGCACAGTGAGAGATGACATTATATGTTATTGCACAATGAGATGATATTATAATATGTTATCGCACAGTGAGATATGATATTATAATATGTTATCGCACAGTGAGAGATGACATTATATGTTATTGCACAATGAGATGACATTATATGTTATTGCACAATGAGATGATATTAAAATATGTTATCGCACAGTGAGATATGATATTATAATATGTTATCGTACAGTGAGATATGATATTATAATATGTTATCGCACAGTGAGATATGATATTATAATATGTTATCGCACAGTGAGATGTAATATTATAATATATTATAGCACAGAAAGATGTGAAATTATAATATGTTATCGCACAGTGAGATATGATATTATAATATGTTATCGCAGTGAGATATGATATTATAATATGTTATCGCACAGTGAGATATGATATTATAATATGTTATCGCATAATGAGATATCATATTATAATATATTATAGCACAGAAAGATGTGATAATATAATATGTTATCGCACAGTGAGATATGATATTATAATATGTTATCGCACAATGAGATATGATATTATAATATGTTATCGTACTGTGAGATATGATATTATAATATGTTATCGCACAGTGAGATATGATATTATAATATGTTATCGCACAGTGAGATATGATATTATAATATATTATAGCACAGAAAGATGTGATATTATAATATGTTATCGCAGTGAGATATGATATTATAATATGTTATCGCACAGTGAGATATGATATTATAATATGTTATCGCACAATGAGATATCATATTATAATATATTATAGCACAGAAAGATGTGATAATATATGTTATCGCACAGTGAGATATGATATTATAATATGTTATCGCACAATGAGATATGATATTATAATATGTTATCGTACTGTGAGATATGATATTATAATATGTTATCGTACAGTGAGATATGATATTATAATATGTTATCGTACAGTGAGATATGATATTATAATATGTTATCGTACAGTGAGATATGATATTATAATTTGTTATCGCACAGTGAGATATATTATAATATTTTATCGCACAGTGAGATATAATATTATAATATATTATAGCACAGAAGATGTGATATTATAATATGTTATTGCACAATAATATATGATGTTATAATATGTTATCGTACAGTGAGATATGATTTTATAATATGTTATCGCACAGTGAGATATGATATTATAATATGTTATCGCACAGTGAGATATGATATTATAATATGTTATCGCACAGTGAGAGATGACATTATATGTTATTGCACAATGAGATGATATTATAATATGTTATCGCACAGTGAGATATAATATTATAATATATTATAGCACAGAAAGATGTGAAATTATAATATGTTATCGCACAGTGAGATATGATATTATAATATGTTATCGCACAATGAGATATCATATTATAATATATTATAGCACAGAAAGATGTGATAATATAATATGTTATCGCACAGTGAGATATGATATTATAATATGTTATCGCACAATGAGATATGATATTATCATATGTTATCGTACAGTGAGATATGATATTATAATATGTTATCGCACAGTGAGATATAATATTATAATATGTTATCGCACAGTGATAGATGACATTATATGTTATCGCACAGTGAGATATATTATAATATGTTATAGCACAATGAGATATAATTTTATAATATATATAATATGTTATCGTACAGTGAGATATGATATTATAATATGTTATCGCACAGTGAGATATGAAATTATAATATGTTATCGCACAGTGAGATATAATATTATAATATATTATAGCACAGAAAGATGTGAAATTATAATATGTTATCGCACAGTGAGATATGATATTATAATATGTTATCGCACAATGAGATATCATATTATAATATATTATAGCACAGAAAGATGTGATAATATAATATGTTATCGCACAGTGAGATATGATATTATAATATGTTATCGCACAGTGAGAGATGACATTATATGTTATCGCACAGTGAGAGATGACATTATATGTTATCGCACAGTGAGATATATTATAATATATTATCGCACAATGAGATATAATTTTATAATATATATAATATGTTATCGTACAGTGAGATATGATATTATAATATGTTATCGCACAGTGAGATATGAAATTATAATATGTTATCGCACAGTGAGATATAATATTATAATATATTATAGCACAGAAAGATGTGAAATTATAATATGTTATCGCACAGTGAGATATGATATTATAATATGTTATCGCACAATGAGCTATAATATTATAATATATTATAGCACAGAAAGATGTGATATTATAATATGTTATTGCACAATGAGATATATTATAATATGTTATCGTACAGTGAGATATGATATTATAATATGTTATCGCACAGTGAGAGATGACATTATATGTTATCGCACAGTGAGATATATTATAATATATTATCGCACAATGAGATATAATTTTATAATATATATAATATGTTATCGTACAGTGAGATATGATATTATAATATGTTATCGCACAATGAGCTATAATATTATAATATATTATAGCACAGAAAGATGTGATATTATAATGTTATTGCACAATGAGATATATTATAATATGTTATCGTACAGTGAGATATGATATTATAATATGTTATCGCACAGAAAGATGTGATATTATAATATGTTATCGCACAGTGAGATATGATTTTATAATATGTTATCGCATAATGAGATAATATTATAATATATTATAGCACAGAAAGATGTGATATTATAATATGTTATCGCAGAGTGAGATATATTATAATATGTTATCGCACAATAAGATATAATATTATAATATATTATAGCACAGAAGATGTGATATTATAATATGTTATCGCACAATGAGATATGATATTATAATATATTATAGCACAGAAAGATGTGATAATATAATATGTTATCGCACAGTGAGATATGATATTATAATATGTTATCGCACAATGAGATATGATATTATACTATGTTATCGTACAGTGAGATATGATATTATAATATGTTATCGCACAGTGAGATATAATATTATAATATGTTATCGCACAGTGAGAGATGACATTATATGTTATCGCACAGTGAGAGATGACATTATATGTTATCGCACAGTGAGATATATTATAATATGTTATCGCACAATGAGATATAATTTTATAATATATATAATATGTTATCGTACAGTGAGATATGATATTATAATATGTTATCGCACAGTGAGATATGAAATTATAATATGTTATCGCACAGTGAGATATAATATTATAATATATTATAGCACAGAAAGATGTGAAATTATAATATGTTATCGCAAAGTGAGATATGATATTATAATATGTTATCGTACAATGAGATATCATATTATAATATATTATAGCACAGAAAGATGTGATAATATAATATGTTATCGCACAGTGAGATATGATATTATAATATGTTATCGCACAGTGAGATATAATATTATAATATGTTATCGCACAGTGAGAGATGACATTATATGTTATCGCACAGTGAGATATATTATAATATATTATCGCACAATGAGATATAATTTTATAATATATATAATATGTTATCGTACAGTGAGATATGATATTATAATATGTTATCGCACAATGAGCTATAATATTATAATATATTATAGCACAGAAAGATGTGATATTATAATATGTTATTGCACAATGAGATATATTATAATATGTTATCGTACAGTGAGATATGATATTATAATATGTTATCGCACAGAAAGATGTGATATTATAATATGTTATCGCACAGTGAGATATGATTTTATAATATGTTATCGCATAATGAGATAATATTATAATATATTATACCACAGAAAGATGTGATATTATAATATGTTATCGCAGAGTGAGATATATTATAATATGTTATCGCACAATAAGATATAATATTATAATATATTATAGCACAGAAGATGTGATATTATAATATGTTATCGCACAATGAGATATGATATTATAATATGTTATCGCACAGTGAGATATATTATAATATGTTATCGTACAGTGAGATATGATATTATAGTATGTTATCGCACAGTGAGATATGATATTATAATATGTTATCGCACAATGAGCTATAATATTATAATATATTATAGCACAGAAAGATGTGATATTATAATATGTTATTGCACAATGAGATATGATATTATAATATGTTATCGCACAGTGAGATATGATATTATAATATGTTATCGCACAGTGAGATATGATTTTATAATATGTTATCGCACAATGAGATATAATATTATAATATATTATAGCACAGAAAGATGTGATATTATAATATGTTATCGCACAGTGAGATATATTATAATATGTTATCGCACAATAAGATATAATATTATAATATATTATAGCACAGAAGATGTGATATTATAATATGTTATCGCACAATGAGATATGATGTTATATCATGTTATCGTACAGTGAGATATGATATTATAATATGTTATCGCACAGTGAGATATGATATTATAATATGTTATCGCACAGTGAGATATGATATTATAATATGTTATCGCACAGTGAGAGATGACATTATATGTTATTGCACAATGAGATATGATATTATAATATGTTATCGCACAGTGAGATATGATATTATAATATGTTATCGTACAGTGAGATATGATATTATAATATGTTATCGCACAGTGAGATATGATATTATAATATGTTATCGCACAGTGAGATATATTATAATATTTTATCGCACAGTGAGATATAATATTATAATATATTATAGCACAGAAGATGTGATATTATAATATGTTATCGCACAATGATATATGATGTTATAATATGTTATCGTACAGTGAGATATGATATTATAATATGTTATCGCACAGTGAGATATGATATTATAATATGTTATCGCACAGTGAGATATGATATTATAATATGTTATCGCACAATAAGATATAATATTATAATATATTATAGCACAGAAAGAAGTGATATTATAATATGTTTTTGCACAATGAGATATATTATAATATGTTATCGTACAGTGAGATATGATATTATAATATGTTATCGCACAGTGAGATATGATTTTATAATATGTTATCCCACAATGAGATATAATATTATAATATATTATATCACAGAAAGATGTGATATTATAATATGTGAATCGCACAGTGAGATATATTATAATATGTTATCGCACAATAAGATATAATATTATAATATATTATAGCACAGAAAGATGTGATATTATAATATGTTAATCGCACAGTGAGATATATTATAATATGTTATCGCACAATAAGATATAATATTATAATATATTATAGCACAGAAGATGTGATATTATAATATGTTATCGCACAATGAGATATGATATTATAATATGTTATCGCACAGTGAGATATATTATAATATGTTATCGCACAATAAGATATAATATTATAATATATTATAGCACAGAAGATGTGATATTATAATATGTTATCGCACAATGAGATATGATGTTATAACATGTTATCGTACAGTGAGATATGATATTATAATATGTTATCGCACAGTGAGATATGATATTATAATATGTTATCGCACAGTGAGATATGATATTATAATATGTTATCGCACAGTGACAGATGACATTATATGTTATTGCACAATGAGATATGATATTATAATATGTTATCGCACAGTGAGATATATTATAATATGTTATCGTACAGTGAGATATGATATTATAATATGTTATCGCACAGTGAGATATGATATTATAATATGTTATCGCACAGTGAGATATGATATTATAATATGTTATCGCACAGTGAGAGATGACATTATATGTTATTGCACAATGAGATATGATATTATAATATGTTATCGCACAGTGAGATATGATATTATAATATGTTATCGCACAGTGAGATATGATATTATAATATGTTATCGCACAGTGAGATATAATATTATAATATATTATAGCACAGAAAAATGTGATATTATAATATGTTATCGCACAGTGAGATATAATATTATAATATATTATAGCACAGAAAGATGTGATATTATAATATGTTATCGCACAGTGAGATATGATATTATAATATGTTATCGCACAATGAGATATCATATTATAATATATTATAGCACAGAAAGATGTGATAATATAATATGTTATCGCACAGTGAGATATGATATTATAATATGTTATCGCACAATGAGATATGATATTATAATATGTTATCGTACAGTGAGATATGATATTATAATATGTTATCGCACAGTGAGATATGATATTATAATATGTTATCGCACAGTGAGATATGAAATTATAATATGTTATCGCACAGTGAGATATAATATTATAATATATTATAGCACAGAAAGATGTGAAATTATAATATGTTATCGCACAGTGAGATATGATATTATAATATGTTATCGCACAATGAGATATCATATTATAATATATTATAGCACAGAAAGATGTGATAATATAATATGTTATCGCACAGTGAGATATGATATTATAATATGTTATCGCACAGTGAGATATAATATTATAATATGTTATCGCACAGTGAGAGATGACATTATATGTTATCGCACAGTGAGATATATTATAATATATTATCGCACAATGAGATATAATTTTATAATATATATAATATGTTATCGTACAGTGAGATATGATATTATAATATGTTATCGCACAGTGAGATATGAAATTATAATATGTTATCGCACAGTGAGATATAATATTATAATATATTATAGCACAGAAAGATGTGAAATTATAATATGTTATCGCACAGTGAGATATGATATTATAATATGTTATCGCACAATGAGCTATAATATTATAATATATTATAGCACAGAAAGATGTGATATTATAATATGTTATTGCACAATGAGATATATTATAATATGTTATCGTACAGTGAGATATGATATTATAATATGTTATCGCACAGAAAGATGTGATATTATAATATGTTATCGCACAGTGAGATATGATATTATAATATGTTATCGCATAATCAGATAATATTATAATATATTATAGCACAGAAAGATGTGATATTATAATATGTTATCGCAGAGTGAGATATATTATAATATGTTATCGCACAATAAGATATAATATTATA
The DNA here is from genome assembly GCA_036172795.1 of Pelodytes ibericus. Classification (NCBI taxonomy): domain Eukaryota; kingdom Metazoa; phylum Chordata; class Amphibia; order Anura; family Pelodytidae; genus Pelodytes; species Pelodytes ibericus. Next base: position 777,494 of record CM069862.1, on the reverse strand, counting down.
ATATATTATAGCACAGAAGATGTGATATTATAATATGTTATCGCACAATGAGATATGATATTATAATATGTTATCGCACAGTGAGATATATTATAATATGTTATCGTACAGTGAGATATGATATTATAATATGTTATCGCACAGTGAGATATGATATTATAATATGTTATCGCACAATGAGCTATAATATTATAATATATTATAGCACAGAAAGATGTGATATTATAATATGTTATCGCAGAGTGAGATATATTATAATATGTTATCGCACAATAAGATATAATATTATAATATATTATAGCACAGAAGATGTGATATTATAATATGTTATCGCACAATGAGATATGATATTATAATATATTATAGCACAGAAAGATGTGATAATATAATATGTTATCGCACAGTGAGATATGATATTATAATATGTTATCGCACAATGAGATATGATATTATACTATGTTATCGTACAGTGAGATATGATATTATAATATGTTATCGCACAGTGAGATATAATATTATAATATGTTATCGCACAGTGAGAGATGACATTATATGTTATCGCACAGTGAGAGATGACATTATATGTTATCGCACAGTGAGATATATTATAATATGTTATCGCACAATGAGATATAATTTTATAATATATATAATATGTTATCGTACAGTGAGATATGATATTATAATATGTTATCGCACAGTGAGATATGAAATTATAATATGTTATCGCACAGTGAGATATAATATTATAATATATTATAGCACAGAAAGATGTGAAATTATAATATGTTATCGCAAAGTGAGATATGATATTATAATATGTTATCGTACAATGAGATATCATATTATAATATATTATAGCACAGAAAGATGTGATAATATAATATGTTATCGCACAGTGAGATATGATATTATAATATGTTATCGCACAGTGAGATATAATATTATAATATGTTATCGCACAGTGAGAGATGACATTATATGTTATCGCACAGTGAGATATATTATAATATATTATCGCACAATGAGATATAATTTTATAATATATATAATATGTTATCGTACAGTGAGATATGATATTATAATATGTTATCGCACAATGAGCTATAATATTATAATATATTATAGCACAGAAAGATGTGATATTATAATATGTTATTGCACAATGAGATATATTATAATATGTTATCGTACAGTGAGATATGATATTATAATATGTTATCGCACAGAAAGATGTGATATTATAATATGTTATCGCACAGTGAGATATGATTTTATAATATGTTATCGCATAATGAGATAATATTATAATATATTATACCACAGAAAGATGTGATATTATAATATGTTATCGCAGAGTGAGATATATTATAATATGTTATCGCACAATAAGATATAATATTATAATATATTATAGCACAGAAGATGTGATATTATAATATGTTATCGCACAATGAGATATGATATTATAATATGTTATCGCACAGTGAGATATATTATAATATGTTATCGTACAGTGAGATATGATATTATAGTATGTTATCGCACAGTGAGATATGATATTATAATATGTTATCGCACAATGAGCTATAATATTATAATATATTATAGCACAGAAAGATGTGATATTATAATATGTTATTGCACAATGAGATATGATATTATAATATGTTATCGCACAGTGAGATATGATATTATAATATGTTATCGCACAGTGAGATATGATTTTATAATATGTTATCGCACAATGAGATATAATATTATAATATATTATAGCACAGAAAGATGTGATATTATAATATGTTATCGCACAGTGAGATATATTATAATATGTTATCGCACAATAAGATATAATATTATAATATATTATAGCACAGAAGATGTGATATTATAATATGTTATCGCACAATGAGATATGATGTTATATCATGTTATCGTACAGTGAGATATGATATTATAATATGTTATCGCACAGTGAGATATGATATTATAATATGTTATCGCACAGTGAGATATGATATTATAATATGTTATCGCACAGTGAGAGATGACATTATATGTTATTGCACAATGAGATATGATATTATAATATGTTATCGCACAGTGAGATATGATATTATAATATGTTATCGTACAGTGAGATATGATATTATAATATGTTATCGCACAGTGAGATATGATATTATAATATGTTATCGCACAGTGAGATATATTATAATATTTTATCGCACAGTGAGATATAATATTATAATATATTATAGCACAGAAGATGTGATATTATAATATGTTATCGCACAATGATATATGATGTTATAATATGTTATCGTACAGTGAGATATGATATTATAATATGTTATCGCACAGTGAGATATGATATTATAATATGTTATCGCACAGTGAGATATGATATTATAATATGTTATCGCACAATAAGATATAATATTATAATATATTATAGCACAGAAAGAAGTGATATTATAATATGTTTTTGCACAATGAGATATATTATAATATGTTATCGTACAGTGAGATATGATATTATAATATGTTATCGCACAGTGAGATATGATTTTATAATATGTTATCCCACAATGAGATATAATATTATAATATATTATATCACAGAAAGATGTGATATTATAATATGTGAATCGCACAGTGAGATATATTATAATATGTTATCGCACAATAAGATATAATATTATAATATATTATAGCACAGAAAGATGTGATATTATAATATGTTAATCGCACAGTGAGATATATTATAATATGTTATCGCACAATAAGATATAATATTATAATATATTATAGCACAGAAGATGTGATATTATAATATGTTATCGCACAATGAGATATGATATTATAATATGTTATCGCACAGTGAGATATATTATAATATGTTATCGCACAATAAGATATAATATTATAATATATTATAGCACAGAAGATGTGATATTATAATATGTTATCGCACAATGAGATATGATGTTATAACATGTTATCGTACAGTGAGATATGATATTATAATATGTTATCGCACAGTGAGATATGATATTATAATATGTTATCGCACAGTGAGATATGATATTATAATATGTTATCGCACAGTGACAGATGACATTATATGTTATTGCACAATGAGATATGATATTATAATATGTTATCGCACAGTGAGATATATTATAATATGTTATCGTACAGTGAGATATGATATTATAATATGTTATCGCACAGTGAGATATGATATTATAATATGTTATCGCACAGTGAGATATGATATTATAATATGTTATCGCACAGTGAGAGATGACATTATATGTTATTGCACAATGAGATATGATATTATAATATGTTATCGCACAGTGAGATATGATATTATAATATGTTATCGCACAGTGAGATATGATATTATAATATGTTATCGCACAGTGAGATATAATATTATAATATATTATAGCACAGAAAAATGTGATATTATAATATGTTATCGCACAGTGAGATATAATATTATAATATATTATAGCACAGAAAGATGTGATATTATAATATGTTATCGCACAGTGAGATATGATATTATAATATGTTATCGCACAATGAGATATCATATTATAATATATTATAGCACAGAAAGATGTGATAATATAATATGTTATCGCACAGTGAGATATGATATTATAATATGTTATCGCACAATGAGATATGATATTATAATATGTTATCGTACAGTGAGATATGATATTATAATATGTTATCGCACAGTGAGATATGATATTATAATATGTTATCGCACAGTGAGATATGAAATTATAATATGTTATCGCACAGTGAGATATAATATTATAATATATTATAGCACAGAAAGATGTGAAATTATAATATGTTATCGCACAGTGAGATATGATATTATAATATGTTATCGCACAATGAGATATCATATTATAATATATTATAGCACAGAAAGATGTGATAATATAATATGTTATCGCACAGTGAGATATGATATTATAATATGTTATCGCACAGTGAGATATAATATTATAATATGTTATCGCACAGTGAGAGATGACATTATATGTTATCGCACAGTGAGATATATTATAATATATTATCGCACAATGAGATATAATTTTATAATATATATAATATGTTATCGTACAGTGAGATATGATATTATAATATGTTATCGCACAGTGAGATATGAAATTATAATATGTTATCGCACAGTGAGATATAATATTATAATATATTATAGCACAGAAAGATGTGAAATTATAATATGTTATCGCACAGTGAGATATGATATTATAATATGTTATCGCACAATGAGCTATAATATTATAATATATTATAGCACAGAAAGATGTGATATTATAATATGTTATTGCACAATGAGATATATTATAATATGTTATCGTACAGTGAGATATGATATTATAATATGTTATCGCACAGAAAGATGTGATATTATAATATGTTATCGCACAGTGAGATATGATATTATAATATGTTATCGCATAATCAGATAATATTATAATATATTATAGCACAGAAAGATGTGATATTATAATATGTTATCGCAGAGTGAGATATATTATAATATGTTATCGCACAATAAGATATAATATTATAATATATTATAGCACAGAAGATGTGATATTATAATATGTTATCGCACAATGAGATATGATATTATAATATGTTATCGCACAGTGAGATATATTATAATATGTTATCGTACAGTGAGATATGATATTATAATATGTTATCGCACAGTGAGATATGATATTATAATATGTTATCGCACAATGAGCTATAATATTATAATATATTATAGCACAGAAAGATGTGATATTATAATATGTTATTGCACAATGAGATATGATATTATAATATGTTATCGCACAGTGAGATATGATATTATAATATGTTATCGCACAGTGAGATATGATATTATAATATGTTATCGCACAATGAGATATGATTTTATAATATGTTATCGCACAATGAGATATAATATTATAATATATTATAGCACAGAAAGATGTGATATTATAATATGTTATCGCACAGTGAGATATATTATAATATGTTATCGCACAATAAGATATAATATTATAATATATTATAGCACAGAAGATGTGATATTATAATATGTTATCGCACAATGAGATATGATGTTATATCATGTTATCATACAGTGAGATATGATATTATAATATGTTATCGCACAGTGAGATATGATATTATAATATGTTATCGCACAGTGAGATATGATATTATAATATGTTATCGCACAGTGAGAGATGACATTATATGTTATTGCACAATGAGATATGATATTATAATATGTTATCGCACAGTGAGATATGATATTATAATATGTTATCGCACAGTGAGATATGATATTATAATATATTATAGCACAGAAAGATGTGATATTATAATATGTTATCGCAGTGAGATATGATATTATAATATGTTATCGCACAGTGAGATATGATATTATAATATGTTATCGCACAATGAGATATCATATTATAATATATTATAGCACAGAAAGATGTGATAATATAATATGTTATCGCACAGTGAGATATGATATTATAATATGTTATCGCACAATGAGATATGATATTATAATATGTTATCGTACTGTGAGATATGATATTATAATATGTTATCGTACAGTGAGATATGATATTATAATATGTTATCGTACAGTGAGATATGATATTATAATATGTTATCGCACAGTGAGATATATTATAATATTTTATCGCACAGTGAGATATAATATTATAATATATTATAGCACAGAAGATGTGATATTATAATATGTTATTGCACAATGATATATGATGTTATAATATGTTATCGTACAGTGAGATATGATTTTATAATATGTTATCGCACAGTGAGATATGATATTATAATATGTTATCGCACAGTGAGATATGATATTATAATATGTTATCGCACAGTGAGAGATGACATTATATGTTATTGCACAATGAGATGATATTATAATATGTTATCGCACAGTGAGATATGATATTATAATATGTTATCGTACAGTGAGATATGATATTATAATATGTTATCGCACAGTGAGATATGATATTATAATATGTTATCGCACAGTGAGATATAATATTATAATATATTATAGCACAGAAAGATGTGAAATTATAATATGTTATCGCACAGTGAGATATGATATTATAATATGTTATCGCACAATGAGATATCATATTATAATATATTATAGCACAGAAAGATGTGATAATATAATATGTTATCGCACAGTGAGATATGATATTATAATATGTTATCGCACAATGAGATATGATATTATACTATGTTATCGTACAGTGAGATATGATATTATAATATGTTATCGCACAGTGAGATATAATATTATAATATGTTATCGCACAGTGAGAGATGACATTATATGTTATCGCACAGTGAGAGATGACATTATATGTTATCGCACAGTGAGATATATTATAATATGTTATCGCACAATGAGATATAATTTTATAATATATATAATATGTTATCGTACAGTGAGATATGATATTATAATATGTTATCGCACAGTGAGATATGAAATTATAATATGTTATCGCACAGTGAGATATAATATTATAATATATTATAGCACAGAGAGATGTGAAATTATAATATGTTATCGCACAGTGAGATATGATATTATAATATGTTATCGTACAATGAGATATCATATTATAATATATTATAGCACAGAAAGATGTGATAATATAATATGTTATCGCACAGTGAGATATGATATTATAATATGTTATCGCACAGTGAGATATAATATTATAATATGTTATCGCACAGTGAGAGATGACATTATATGTTATCGCACAGTGAGATATATTATAATATATTATCGCACAATGAGATATAATTTTATAATATATATAATATGTTATCGTACAGTGAGATATGATATTATAATATGTTATCGCACAATGAGCTATAATATTATAATATATTATAGCACAGAAAGATGTGATATTATAATATGTTATTGCACAATGAGATATATTATAATATGTTATCGTACAGTGAGATATGATATTATAATATGTTATCGCACAGAAAGATGTGATATTATAATATGTTATCGCACAGTGAGATATGATTTTATAATATGTTATCGCATAATGAGATAATATTATAATATATTATACCACAGAAAGATGTGATATTATAATATGTTATCGCAGAGTGAGATATATTATAATATGTTATCGCACAATAAGATATAATATTATAATATATTATAGCACAGAAGATGTGATATTATAATATGTTATCGCACAATGAGATATGATATTATAATATGTTATCGCACAGTGAGATATATTATAATATGTTATCGTACAGTGAGATATGATATTATAGTATGTTATCGCACAGTGAGATATGATATTATAATATGTTATCGCACAATGAGCTATAATATTATAATATATTATAGCACAGAAAGATGTGATATTATAATATGTTATTGCACAATGAGATATGATATTATAATATGTTATCGCACAGTGAGATATGATATTATAATATGTTATCGCACAGTGAGATATGATATTATAATATGTTATCGCACAGTGAGATATGATTTTATAATATGTTATCGCACAATGAGATATAATATTATAATATATTATAGCACAGAAAGATGTGATATTATAATATGTTATCGCACAGTGAGATATATTATAATATGTTATCGCACAATAAGATATAATATTATAATATATTATAGCACAGAAGATGTGATATTATAATATGTTATCGCACAATGAGATATGATGTTATATCATGTTATCGTACAGTGAGATATGATATTATAATATGTTATCGCACAGTGAGATATGATATTATAATATGTTATCGCACAGTGAGATATGATATTATAATATGTTATCGCACAGTGAGAGATGACATTATATGTTAATGCACAATGAGATATGATATTATAATATGTTATCGCACAGTGAGATATGATATTATAATATGTTATCGTACAGTGAGATATGATATTATAATATGTTATCGCACAGTGAGATATGATATTATAATATGTTATCGCACAGTGAGATATATTATAATATTTTATCGCACAGTGAGATATAATATTATAATATATTATAGCACAGAAGATGTGATATTATAATATGTTATCGCACAATGATATATGATGTTATAATATGTTATCGTACAGTGAGATATGATATTATAATATGTTATCGCACAGTGAGATATGATATTATAATATGTTATCGCACAGTGAGATATGATATTATAATATGTTATCGCACAATAAGATATAATATTATAATATATTATAGCACAGAAAGAAGTGATATTATAATATGTTTTTGCACAATGAGATATATTATAATATGTTATCGTACAGTGAGATATGATATTATAATATGTTATCGCACAGTGAGATATGATTTTATAATATGTTATCCCACAATGAGATATAATATTATAATATATTATATCACAGAAAGATGTGATATTATAATATGTTAATCGCACAGTGAGATATATTATAATATGTTATCGCACAATAAGATATAATATTATAATATATTATAGCACAGAAAGATGTGATATTATAATATGTTAATCGCACAGTGAGATATATTATAATATGTTATCGCACAATAAGATATAATATTATAATATATTATAGCACAGAAGATGTGATATTATAATATGTTATCGCACAATGAGATATGATATTATAATATGTTATCGCACAGTGAGATATATTATAATATGTTATCGCACAATAAGATATAATATTATAATATATTATAGCACAGAAGATGTGATATTATAATATGTTATCGCACAATGAGATATGATGTTATAACATGTTATCGTACAGTGAGATATGATATTATAATATGTTATCGCACAGTGAGATATGATATTATAATATGTTATCGCACAGTGAGATATGATATTATAATATGTTATCGCACAGTGACAGATGACATTATATGTTATTGCACAATGAGATATGATATTATAATATGTTATCGCACAGTGAGATATATTATAATATGTTATCGTACAGTGAGATATGATATTATAATATGTTATCGCACAGTGAGATATGATATTATAATATGTTATCGCACAGTGAGATATGATATTATAATATGTTCTCGCACAGTGAGAGATGACATTATATGTTATTGCACAATGAGATATGATATTATAATATGTTATCGCACAGTGAGATATGATATTATAATATGTTATCGTACAGTGAGATATGATATTATAATATGTTATCGCACAGTGAGATATGATATTATAATATGTTATCGCACAGTGAGATATAATATTATAATATATTATAGCACAGAAAAATGTGATATTATAATATGTTATCGCACAGTGAGATATAATATTATAATATATTATAGCACAGAAAGATGTGATATTATAATATGTTATCGCACAGTGAGATATGATATTATAATATGTTATCGCACAATGAGATATCATATTATAATATATTATAGCACAGAAAGATGTGATAATATAATATGTTATCGCACAGTGAGATATGATATTATAATATGTTATCGCACAGTGAGATATAATATTATAATATGTTATCGCACAGTGAGATATGATATTATAATATGTTATCGCACAGTGAGATATGAAATTATAATATGTTATCGCACAGTGAGATATAAAATTATAATATATTATAGCACAGAAAGATGTGAAATTATAATATGTTATCGCACAGTGAGATATGATATTATAATATGTTATCGCACAATGAGATATCATATTATAATATATTATAGCACAGAAAGATGTGATAATATAATATGTTATCGCACAGTGAGATATGATATTATAATATGTTATCGCACAGTGAGATATAATATTATAATATGTTATCGCACAGTGAGAGATGACATTATATGTTATCGCACAGTGAGATATATTATAATATATTATCGCACAATGAGATATAATTTTATAATATATATAATATGTTATCGTACTGTGAGATATGATATTATAATATGTTATCGTACAGTGAGATATGATATTATAATATGTTATCGCACAATGAGATATGATATTATAATATGTTATCGTACTGTGAGATATGATATTATAATATGTTATCGCACAGTGAGATATGATATTATAATATGTTATCGCACAATGAGCTATAATATTATAATATATTATAGCACAGAAAGATGTGATATTATAATATGTTATTGCACAATGAGATATATTATAATATGTTATCGTACAGTGAGATATGATATTATAATATGTTATCGCACAGAAAGATGTGATATTATAATATGTTATCGCACAGTGAGATATGATATTATAATATGTTATCGCATAATCAGATAATATTATAATATATTATAGCACAGAAAGATGTGATATTATAATATGTTATCGCAGAGTGAGATATATTATAATATGTTATCGCACAATAAGATATAATATTATAATATATTATAGCACAGAAGATGTGATATTATAATATGTTATCGCACAATGAGATATCATATTATAATATATTTTTGCACAGAAAGATGTGATAATATAATATGTTATCGCACAGTGAGATATGATATTGTAATATGTTATCGCACAATGAGATATGATATTATAATATGTTATCGTACTGTGAGATATGATATTATAATATGTTATCGTACAGTGAGATATGATATTATAATATGTTATCGTACAGTGAGATATGATATTATAATATGTTATCGTACAGTGAGATATGATATTATAATATGTTATCGCACAGTGAGATATATTATAATATTTTATCACACAGTGAGATATAATATTATAATATATTATAGCACAGAAGATGTGATATTATAATATGTTATTGCACAATGATATATGATGTTATAATATGTTATCGTACAGTGAGATATGATTTTATAATATGTTATCGCACAGTGAGATATGATATTATAATATGTTATCGCACAGTGAGATATGATATTATAATATGTTATCGCACAGTGAGAGATGACATTATATGTTATTGCACAATGAGATGTTATTAAGTGTTCTTGCATAGCAAGACCACTTAATGTTATCTCACATATATATTATTATTATTATTATTATAGCAAAATTTGCCACCCTAACTCCTCCCACAGTTTTTACACTACATAGACAAAAATTTACCAAAACGTGCAGATTGTTCCCGATCGGATTGCTATTACTTTGTGGAACGTTTCGCCGAATGGTTCACGGAATATCGTCGTTTTTGTGGCGCAATTTGTCCCATAGGAATGAATGGCAAAGCTAGAGTGGGAGCTGCCAAAAGCTGAAAAATCAGGACATGATTTCTAAACTGCCACCACTCCCTCATTTTCAAGCCCACCTACACAAATCTTATATCAAAACGTTCAGCTATCCCTGGTGCCACTAAACATGTAAACGGCTAAGCCGTAGTCCTGATAGTTTTCACAATATGACCATTTGTTTGCAACCAACGCCGTCCATTGACATTCATTGAAACTTCACTCTGCAAAGCTCAAATTTGAAGTGAAATTTCTAAACTGCGGCTGTGCCTTCATTTTTAATACTTCAGAGACATACTATGCATCAAAATGTAGGTCTGGGTCTTGTGATTCTCACAATATAAAGCTCTTCGCTGTAGGATTGATAGTTTTTAAAATACGACCGTTTGAATATGGCAACCGCCAAAATACTCTGACCTGTGTCAAGCTGCAGCAGCAAGTGATGTCATAGACAGGGCCTTTTGAACACCTGCTAATGTTTTTATAAATGTATGGTTTAATGTAACTGTGCAACAACGTTGCAATTAAATGTGCTATGTAAATGATAACAGTTACTCCGCCCACTCCAGTTGTAGACTACAGGTGGAGGCAAGAACACTTCACACAATTTCCCCAGAAATTGTAACTTTTCTAGTTATAATATGTTATCGCACAGTGAGATATGATATTATAATATGTTATCGTACAGTGAGATATGATATTATAATATGTTATCGCACAGTGAGATATGATATTATAATATGTTATCGCACAGTGAGATATAATATTATAATATATTATAGCACAGAAAGATGTGAAATTATAATATGTTATCGCACAGTGAGATATGATATTATAATATGTTATCGCACAATGAGATATCATATTATAATATATTATAGCACAGAAAGATGTGATAATATAATATGTTATCGCACAGTGAGATATGATATTATAATATGTTATCGCACAATGAGATATGATATTATAATATGTTATCGTACAGTGAGATATGATATTATAATATGTTATCGCACAGTGAGATATAATATTATAATATGTTATCGCACAGTGAGAGATAACATTATATGTTATCGCACAGTGAGATATATTATAATATGTTATCGCACAATGAGATATAATTTTATAATATATATAATATGTTATCGTACAGTGAGATATGATATTATAATATGTTATCGCACAGTGAGATATGAAATTATAATATGTTATCGCACAGTGAGATATAATATTATAATATATTATAGCACAGAAAGATGTGAAATTATAATATGTTATCGCACAGTGAGATATGATATTATAATATGTTATCGCACAATGAGATATCATATTATAATATATTATAGCACAGAAAGATGTGATAATATAATATGTTATCGCACAGTGAGATATGATATTATAATATGTTATCGCACAGTGAGATATAATATTATAATATGTTATCGCACAGTGAGAGATGACATTATATGTTATCGCACAGTGAGATATATTATAATATATTATCGCACAATGAGATATAATTTTATAATATATATAATATGTTATCGTACAGTGAGATATGATATTATAATATGTTATCGCACAATGAGCTATAATATTATAATATATTATAGCACAGAAAGATGTTATATTATAATATGTTATTGCACAATGAGATATATTATAATATGTTATCGTACAGTGAGATATGATATTATAATATGTTATCGCACAGAAAGATGTGATATTATAATATGTTATCGCACAGTGAGATATGATTTTATAATATGTTATCGCATAATGAGATAATATTATAATATATTATAGCACAGAAAGATGTGATATTATAATATGTTATCGCAGAGTGAGATATATTATAATATGTTATCGCACAATAAGATATAATATTATAATATATTATAGCACAGAAGATGTGATATTATAATATGTTATCGCACAATGAGATATGATATTATAATATGTTATCGCACAGTGAGATATATTATAATATGTTATCGTACAGTGAGATGTGATATTATAATATGTTATCGCACAGTGAGATGTGATATTATAATATGTTATCGCACAATGAGCTATAATATTATAATATATTATAGCACAGAAAGATGTGATATTATAATATGTTATTGCACAATGAGATATGATATTATAATATGTTATCGCACAATGAGATATGATATTATAATATGTTATCGCACAGTGAGATATGATATTATAATATGTTATCGCACAGTGAGATATGATATTATAATATGTTATCGCACAGTGAGATATGATTTTATAATATGTTATCGCACAATGAGATATAATATTATAATATATTATAGCACAGAAAGATGTGATATTATAATATGTTATCGCACAGTGAGATATATTATAATATGTTATCGCACAATAAGATATAATATTATAATATATTATAGCACAGAAGATGTGATATTATAATATGTTATCGCACAATGAGATATGATGTTATATCATGTTATCGTACAGTGAGATATGATATTATAATATGTTATCGCACAGTGAGATATGATATTATAATATGTTATCGCACAGTGAGATATGATATTATAATATGTTATCGCACAGTGAGAGATGACATTATATGTTATTGCACAATGAGATATGATATTATAATATGTTATCGCACAGTGAGATATGATATTATAATATGTTATCGCACAGTGAGATATGATATTATAATATATTATAGCACAGAAAGATGTGATATTATAATATGTTATCGCAGTGAGATATGATATTATAATATGTTATCGCACAGTGAGATATGATATTATAATATGTTATCGCACAATGAGATATCATATTATAATATATTATAGCACAGAAAGATGTGATAATATAATATGTTATCGCACAGTGAGAGATGACATTATATGTTATTGCACAATGAGATATGATATTATAATATGTTATCGCACAGTGAGATATGATATTATAATATGTTATCGTACAGTGAGATATGATATTATAATATGTTATCGCACAGTGAGATATGATATTATAATATGTTATCGCACAGTGAGATATATTATAATATTTTATCGCACAGTGAGATATAATATTATAATATATTATAGCACAGAAGATGTGATATTATAATATGTTATCGCACAATGATATATGATGTTATAATATGTTATCGTACAGTGAGATATGATATTATAATATGTTATCGCACATTGAGATATGATATTATAATATGTTATCGCACAGTGAGAGATGACATTATATGTTATTGCACAATGAGATGATATTATAATATGTTATCGCACAGTGAGATATAATATTTTAATATGTTATCGCACAGTGAGAGATGACATTATATGTTATCGCACAGTGAGATATATTATAATATGTTATCGCACAATGAGATATAATTTTATAATATATATAATATGTTATCGTACAGTGAGATATGATATTATAATATGTTATCGCACAGTGAGATATGATATTATAATATGTTATCGCACAATGAGCTATAATATTATAATATATTATAGCACAGAAAGATGTGATATTATAATATGTTATTGCACAATGAGATATATTATAATATGTTATCGTACAGTGAGATATGATATTATAATATGTTATCGCACAGTGAGATATGATATTATAATATGTTATCGCACAGTGAGATATGATTTTATAATATGTTATCGCACAATGAGATATAATATTATAATATATTATTGCACAGAAAGATGTGATATTATAATATGTTATCGCACAGTGAGATATATTATAATATGTTATCGCACAATAAGATATAATATTATAATATATTATAGCACAGAAGATGTGATATTATAATATGTTATCGCACAATGAGATATGATGTTATAACATGTTATCGTACAGTGAGATATGATATTATAATATGTTATCGCACAGTGAGATATGATATTATAATATGTTATCGCACAGTGAGATATGATATTATAATATGTTATCGCACAGTGAGAAATGACATTATATGTTATTGCACAATGAGATATGATATTATAATATGTTATCGCACAGTGAGATATGATATTAAAATATGTTATCGTACAGTGAGATATGATATTATAATATGTTATCGCACAGTGAGATATGATATTATAATATGTTATCGCACAGTGACATATAATATTATAATATATTATAGCACAGAAAGATGTGATATTATAATATGTTATCGCACAGTGAGATATGATATTATAATATGTTATCGCACAATGAGATATCATATTATAATATATTATAGCACAGAAAGATGTGATAATATAATATGTTATCGCACAGTGAGATATGATATTATAATATGTTATCGCACAATGAGATATGATATTATAATATGTTATCGTACAGTGAGATATGATATTATAATATTGTAACGGATCGCCTGGCACCACGACTGGGTACCTCCGTTAAAGGATGCTCCTAGCGTTTCCTGAGGACTCCAAGCACTGAAGCAGACACCACAACCACCAAACCGGAGAAGCATATGAATCCTCCCAAGCATATGAATGCTGTAGACAGTTGAATAGGAACCATACGAATAGGTTTACTCTCCTAGCAGTCAAACTGGAACAGCATACAATAAATCCTTCCCCCAATAATGAGACGACACTTCACTTTGAGGGTTAAGCAGGAACTCCTGTACTGTCACATATAGTCTCTTTTATTCCCAATCCACAAACATAGTACAGCCCACAGGGCGTTACAAAACAACCAATCACATCACAGTTACATCCCACATATTCCCTCCCCTTATCCTGAGAGGAAACTCAATTATACATACAGTTAAAACATACTTTCTACCCAACTTTCATAACTCCAAAACCATACATCACATTCACATAAAATTACATATTCACAATCAATCCATTCAGGGGAACAACATATTCAAAAATGGCACAAATCAGACAAGGGGTTCAAAAGTTAGTAAAAAGTCCTTTGTGACTAAATGAAGCATGGCTTTCTGGCCCAAACCAGTTTCAGAGTCTTCTATCCTGGAGATAAGTAATTCAATTATCTCCCAGGACAGACCCAAGACTCCATTAAGCACATGGTTGCAAAAAGACACAAAACACTTTAAAATACATAAAGTCACATTTTACACATAACACACAGACATTTCACATATCCCCAGACAGCTCAGGTCTGAGCGCACATTATTAAGTGAATGGCGCTCGGACCACACAAATACAGTGTAATCGCCATGGAGCCAAAGTCTTTACAGTCAGTTTCATACGAATGGGCTCCATGGGATTCCTATCTGGGGTATAACACATTCACATAAAGTCTGGTCCATAGTCCAAAGGCAAGAGGCGGGCAAGCAGCCCCCTACAAGGACACGTGGCGAGGCCGGTTTCGCCACAAATATGTTATCGCACAGTGAGATATGATATTATAATATGTTATCGCACAATAAGATATAATATTATAATATATTATAGCACAGAAAATGTGATATTATAAT
This sequence comes from Pelodytes ibericus, assembly GCA_036172795.1. Classification (NCBI taxonomy): domain Eukaryota; kingdom Metazoa; phylum Chordata; class Amphibia; order Anura; family Pelodytidae; genus Pelodytes; species Pelodytes ibericus. The sequence continues at coordinate 760,601 of CM069862.1, read as the reverse complement.
GTTATCGCACAATGAGATATCATATTATAATATGTTATCGCACAGTGAGATATATTATAATATGTTATCGTACAGTGAGATATGATATTATAATATGTTATCGCACAGTGAGATATGATATTATAATATGTTATCGCACAATGAGCTATAATATTATAATATATTATAGCACAAAAAGATGTGATATTATAATATGTTATTGCACAATGAGATATGATATTATAATATGTTATCGCACAGTGAGATATGATATTATAATATGTTATCGTACAGTGAGATATGATATTATAATACGTTATCGCACAGTGAGATATGATATTATAATATGTTATCGCACAGTGAGATATATTATAATATTTTATCGCACAGTGAGATATAATATTATAATATATTATAGCACAGAAGATGTGATATTATAATATGTTATCGCACAATGATATATGATGTTATAATATGTTATCGTACAGTGAGATATGATATTATAATATGTTATCGCACAGTGAGATATGATATTATAATATGTTATCGCACAATGAGCTATAATATTATAATATATTATAGCACAGAAAGATGTGATATTATAATATGTTATTGCACAATGAGATATATTATAATATGTTATCGTACAGTGAGATATGATATTATAATATGTTATCGCACAGTGAGATATGATATTATAATATGTTATCGCACAGTGAGATATGATTTTATAATATGTTATCGCACAATGAGATATAATATTATAATATATTATAGCACAGAAAGATGTGATATTATAATATGTTATCGCACAGTGAGATATATTATAATATGTTATCGCACAATAAGATATAATATTATAATATATTATAGCACAGAAGATGTGATATTATAATATGTTATCGCACAATGATTTATGATGTTATAACATGTTATCGTACAGTGAGATATGATATTATAATATGTTATTGCACAGTGAGAAATGACATTATATGTTATTGCACAATGAGATATGATATTAAAATATGTTATCGCACAGTGAGATATGATATTATAATATGTTATCGCACAGTGAGATATGATATTATAATATGTTATCGCACAGTGAGAGATGACATTATATGTTATTGCACAATGAGATGATATTATAATATGTTATCGCACAGTGAGATATGATATTATAATATGTTATCGCACAGTGAGAGATGACATTATATGTTATTGCACAATGAGATGATATTATAATATGTTATCGCACAGTGAGATATGATATTATAATATGTTATCGTACAGTGAGATATGATATTATAATATGTTATCGCACAGTGAGATATGATATTATAATATGTTATCGCACAGTGAGATATGATATTATAATATATTATAGCACAGAAAGATGTGAAATTATAATATGTTATCGCACAGTGAGATATGATATTATAATATGTTATCGTACAGTGAGATATGATATTATAATATGTTATCGCACAGTGAGATATAATATTATAATATGTTATCGCACAGTGAGAGATGACATTATATGTTATCGCACAGTGAGATATAATTTTATAATATATATAATATGTTATCGTACAGTGAGATATGATATTATAATATGTTATCGCACAATGAGATATGATATTATAATATGTTATCGCACAATGAGCTATAATATTATAATATATTATAGCACAGAAAGATGTGATATTATAATATGTTATTGCACAATGAGATATATTATAATATGTTATCGTACAGTGAGATATGATATTATAATATGGTATCGCACAGTGAGATATGATATTATAATATGTTATCGCACAGTGAGATATGATTTTATAATATGTTATCGCACAATGAGATATAATATTATAATATATTATAGCACAGAAAGATGTGATATTATAATATGTTATCGCACAGTGAGATATATTATAATATGTTATCGCACAATAAGATATAATATTATAATATATTATAGCACAGAAGATGTGATATTATAATATGTTATCGCACAATGATTTATGATGTTATAACATGTTATCGTACAGTGAGATATGATATTATAATATGTTATTGCACAGTGAGAAATGACATTATATGTTATTGCACAATGAGATATGATATTATAATATGTTATCGCACAGTGAGATATGATATTATAATATGTTATCGTACAGTGAGATATGATATTATAATATGTTATCGCACAGTGAGATATAATATTATAATATATTATAGCACAGAAAGATGTGATATTATAATATGTTATCGCACAGTGAGATATGATATTATAATATGTTATCGCACAATGAGATATCATATTATAATATATTATAGCACAGAAAGATGTAATAATATAATATGTTATCGCACAGTGAGATATGATATTATAATATGTTATCGCACAATGAGATATGATATTATAATATGTTATCGTACAGTGAGATATGATATTATAATATGTTATCGCACAGTGAGATATGATATTATAATATATTATAGCACAGAAAGATGTGATATTATAATATGTTATCGCACAGTGAGATATATTATAATATGTTATCGCACAATGAGATATAATTTTATAATATATATAATATGTTATCGTACAGTGAGATATGATATTATAATATGTTATCGCACAATGATATATGATGTTATAATATGTTATCGTACAGTGAGATATGATATTATAATATGTTATCGCACAGTGAGAGATGACATTATATGTTATTGCACAATGAGATGATATTATAATATGTTATCGCACAGTGAGATATGATATTATAATATGTTATCGTACAGTGAGATATGATATTATAATATGTTATCGTACAGTGAGATATGATATTATAATATGTTATTGCACAGTGAGAAATGACATTATATGTTATTGCACAATGAGATATGATATTATAATATGTTATCGCACAGTGAGATATGATATTATAATATGTTATCGTACAGTGAGATATGATATTATAATATGTTATCGCACAGTGAGATATAATATTATAATATATTATAGCACAGAAAGATGTGATATTATAATATGTTATCGCACAGTGAGATATGATATTATAATATGTTATCGCACAATGAGATATCATATTATAATATATTATAGCACAGAAAGATGTAATAATATAATATGTTATCGCACAGTGAGATATGATATTATAATATGTTATCGCACAATGAGATATGATATTATAATATGTTATCGTACAGTGAGATATGATATTATAATATGTTATCGCACAGTGAGATATGATATTATAATATATTATAGCACAGAAAGATGTGATATTATAATATGTTATCGCACAGTGAGATATATTATAATATGTTATCGCACAATGAGATATAATTTTATAATATATATAATATGTTATCGTACAGTGAGATATGATATTATAATATGTTATCGCACAATGGTATATGATGTTATAATATGTTATCGTACAGTGAGATATGATATTATAATATGTTATCGCACAGTGAGAGATGACATTATATGTTATTGCACAATGAGATGATATTATAATATGTTATCGCACAGTGAGATATGATATTATAATATGTTATCGTACAGTGAGATATGATATTATAATATGTTATCGCACAGTGAGATATGATATTATAATATGTTATCGCACAGTGAGATATAATATTATAATATATTATAGCACAGAAAGATGTGATATTATAATATGTTATCGCACAGTGAGATATGATATTATAATGTTATCGCACAATGAGATATGATATTATAATATGTTATCGTACAGTGAGATATGATATTATAATATGTTATCGCACAGTGAGATATAATATTATAATATGTTATCGCACAGTGAGATATGATATTATAATATATTATAGCACAGAAAGATGTGAAATTATAATATGTTATCGCACAGTGAGATATGATATTATAATATGTTATCGTACAGTGAGATATGATATTATAATATGTTATCGCACAGTGAGATATAATATTATAATATGTTATCGCACAGTGAGAGATGACATTATATGTTATCGCACAGTGAGATATAATTTTATAATATATATAATATGTTATCGTACAGTGAGATATGATATTATAATATGTTATCGCACAATGAGATATGATATTATAATATGTTATCGCACAATGAGCTATAATATTATAATATATTATAGCACAGAAAGATGTGATATTATAATATGTTATTGCACAATGAGATATATTATAATATGTTATCGTACAGTGAGATATGATATTATAATATGTTATCGCACAGTGAGATATGATATTATAATATGTTATCGCACAGTGAGATATGATTTTATAATATGTTATCGCACAATGAGATATAATATTATAATATATTATAGCACAGAAAGATGTGATATTATAATATGTTATCGCACAGTGAGATATATTATAATATGTTATCGCACAATAAGATATAATATTATAATATATTATAGCACAGAAGATGTGATATTATAATATGTTATCGCACAATGATTTATGATGTTATAACATGTTATCGTACAGTGAGATATGATATTATAATATGTTATTGCACAGTGAGAAATGACATTATATGTTATTGCACAATGAGATATGATATTATAATATGTTATCGCACAGTGAGATATGATATTATAATATGTTATCGTACAGTGAGATATGATATTATAATATGTTATCGCACAGTGAGATATAATATTATAATATATTATAGCACAGAAAGATGTGATATTATAATATGTTATCGCACAGTGAGATATGATATTATAATATGTTATCGCACAATGAGATATCATATTATAATATATTATAGCACAGAAAGATGTAATAATATAATATGTTATCGCACAGTGAGATATGATATTATAATATGTTATCGCACAATGAGATATGATATTATAATATGTTATCGTACAGTGAGATATGATATTATAATATGTTATCGCACAGTGAGATATGATATTATAATATATTATAGCACAGAAAGATGTGATATTATAATATGTTATCGCACAGTGAGATATATTATAATATGTTATCGCACAATGAGATATAATTTTATAATATATATAATATGTTATCGTACAGTGAGATATGATATTATAATATGTTATCGCACAATGATATATGATGTTATAATATGTTATCGTACAGTGAGATATGATATTATAATATGTTATCGCACAGTGAGATATGATATTATAATATGTTATCGCACAGTGAGATATGATATTATAATATGTTATCGCACAGTGAGAGATGACATTATATGTTATTGCACAATGAGATGATATTATAATATGTTATCGCACAGTGAGATATGATATTATAATATGTTATCGTACAGTGAGATATGATATTATAATATGTTATCGCACAGTGAGATATGATATTATAATATGTTATCGCACAGTGAGATATAATATTATAATATATTATAGCACAGAAAGATGTGATATTATAATATGTTATCGCACAGTGAGATATGATATTATAATGTTATCGCACAATGAGATATGATATTATAATATGTTATCGTACAGTGAGATATGATATTATAATATGTTATCGCACAGTGAGATATAATATTATAATATGTTATCGCACAGTGAGAGATGACATTATATGTTATCGCACAGTGAGATATGATATTATAATATGTTATTGCACAATGAGATATCATATTATAATATATTATAGCACAGAAAGATGTGATATTATAATATGTTATCGCACAGTGAGATATGATATTATAATATGTTATCGCACAATGAGATATGATATTATAATATGTTATCGTACAGTGAGATATGATATTATAATATGTTATCGCACAGTGAGATATGATATTATAATATATTATAGCACAGAAAGATGTGATATTATAATATGTTATCGCACAGTGAGATATATTATAATATGTTATCGCACAATGAGATATAATTTTATAATATATATAATATGTTATCGTACAGTGAGATATGATATTATAATATGTTATCGTACAGTGAGATATGATATTATAATATGTTATTGCACAGTGAGATATGATATTATAATATTTTATCGCACAGTGAGATATAATATAATATAATACAGAAGATGTGATATTATAATATGTTATCGCACAATGATATATGATGTTATAATATGTTATCGTACAGTGAGATATGATTTTATAATATGTTATCGCACAATGAGATATGATATTATAATATGTTATCGCACAGTGAGATATGATATTATAATATGTTATCGCACAGTGAGATATGATATTATAATATGTTATCGCACAGTGAGATATGATATTATAATATGTTATCGTACAGTGAGATATGATATTATAATGTTATCGCACAGTGAGATATGATATTATAATATGTTATCGCACAGTGAGATATAATATTATAATATATTATAGCACAGAAAGATGTGATATTATAATATGTTATCGCACAGTGAGATATGATATTATAATATGTTATCGCACAATGAGATATCATATTATAATATATTATAGCACAGAAAGATGTGATAATATAATATGTTATCGCACAGTGAGATATGATATTATAATATGTTATCGCACAATGAGATATGATATTATAATATGTTATCGTACAGTGAGATATATTATAATATGTTATCGCACAGTGAGATATAATATTATAATATGTTATCGCACAGTGAGAGATGACATTATATTTTATCGCACAGTGAGATATGATATTATAATATGTTATTGCACAATGAGATATCATATTATAATATATTATAGCACAGAAAGATGTGATATTATAATATGTTATCGCACAGTGAGATATGATATTATAATATGTTATCTCACAGTGAGATATGATATTATAATATGTTATCGCACAATGAGATATAATATTATAATATATTATAGCACAGAAAGATGTGATATTATAATATGTTATCGCACAGTGAGATATATTATAATATGTTATCGCAAAATATGGGGGTCATATAATAACGGAGTCATAGCAAAATATGGGGGTCATATAACAACTGAGTAATAGCAAAATATGGGGGTCATATAACAACGGAGTCAAAGCAAAATATGGGGGTCATATAATAACGGAGTCATAGCAAAATATGGGGGTCATATAACAACGGAGTCATAGCAAAATATGGGGGTCATATAACAACGGAGTAATAGCAAAATATGGGGGTCATATAATAACGAAGTCATAGCAAAATATGAGGGTCATATAACAACGAAGTCATAGCAAAATATGGGGGTCATATAATAACAAAGTAATAGCAAAATATGGGGTCACATAATAACGAAGTCATAGCAAAATATGGGGGTCATATCATAACGGAGTCATAGCAAAATATGGGGTCACATATTAACGAAGTCATAGCAAAATATAAGGGTCATATCATAACGGAGTCATAGCAAAATATGGGGGTCATATAACAACGAAGTCATAGCAAAATATGGGGTCATATAATAACGAAGTCATAGCAAAATATGGGGGTCAAATAATAACAAAGTTAATAGCAAAATATGTGGTCACATAATAACGAGTCATAGCAAAATAGGGGGTCATATAATAACGGAGTCATAGCAAAATATGGGGGTCATACAATAACGAAGTCATAGAAAAATATGGGGGTCATATAATAACAAAGTCATAGCAAAATATGGGGGTCATAACATAACGAAGTCGTAGCAAAATATGGGGGTCATATAACAACGGAGTAATAGCAAAATATGGGGGTCATATAATAACGGAGTCATAGCAAAATATGGGGGTCATATAATAACGAAGTCATAGCAAAATATGGGGGTCATATAATAACAAAGTAATAGCAATATATGGGGGTCATATAATAACGGAGTCACAGCAAAATATGGAGTCATATCATAACGAAGTCATAGCAAAATATGGGGGTCATATAACAACGGAGTCATAGCAAAATATGGGGGTCATATAATAACAAAGTAATAGCAATATATGGGGGTCATATAATAACGGAGTCACAGCAAAATATGGAGTCATATCATAACGAAGTCATAGCAAAATATGGGGGTCATATAACAACTGAGTCATAGCAAAATATGGGGGTCATATAATAACAAAGTAATAGCAAAATATGGGGTCACATAATAACGAAGTCATAGCAAAATATGGGGGTCATATAACAATGAAGTCATAGCAAAATATGGGGGTCAAATAATAACGAAGTCATAGCAAAATATGGGGGTCATATAATAAAGTAATAGCAATATATGGGGGTCATATAATAACGGAGTCACAGCAAAATATGGAGTCATATCATAACGAAGTCATAGCAAAATCTGGGGGTCAAATAACAACTGAGTCATAGCAAAATATGGGGTTCATATAATAACGAAGTCATGGCAAAAATGGGGGTCATATAATAACAAAGTCATAGCAAAATATGGGGGTCACATAATAAAGTCATAGCAAAATATGGGGGTCATATAACAACGAAGTCATAGCAAAATATGAGGGTCATATAACAACGAAGTCATAGCAAAATATGGGGGTCATATAATAACAAAGTAATAGCAAAATATGGGGGTCATATAACAACGGAGTAATAGCAAAATATGGGGGTCATATAATAACGGAGTCATAGCAAAATATGGGGGTCATATAATAACGAAGTCATAGCAAAATATGGGGGTCATATAATAACAAAGTAATAGCAATATATGGGGGTCATATAATAACGGAGTCACAGCAAAATATGGAGTCATATCATAACGAAGTCATAGCAAAATATGGGGGTCATATAACAACTGAGTCATAGCAAAATATGGGGGTCATATAATAACAAAGTAATAGCAAAATATGGGGTCACATAATAACGAAGTCATAGCAAAATATGGGGGTCATATAACAATGAAGTCATAGCAAAATATGGGGGTCAAATAATAACGAAGTCATAGCAAAATATGGGGGTCATATAATAAAGTAATAGCAATATATGGGGGTCATATAATAACGGAGTCACAGCAAAATATGGAGTCATATCATAACGAAGTCATAGCAAAATCTGGGGGTCAAATAACAACTGAGTCATAGCAAAATATGGGGTTCATATAATAACGAAGTCATGGCAAAAATGGGGGTCATATAATAACAAAGTCATAGCAAAATATGGGGGTCACATAATAAAGTCATAGCAAAATATGGGGGTCATATAACAACGAAGTCATAGCAAAATATGAGGGTCATATAACAACGAAGTCATAGCAAAATATGGGGGTCATATAATAACAAAGTAATAGCAAAATATGGGGTCACATAATAACGAAGTCATAGCAAAATATGGGGGTCATATAATAACAGAGTCATAGCAAAATATGGGGGTCATATAACAACTGAGTCATAGCAAAATATGGGGGTCATATAACAACGGTGTCATAGCAAAATATGGGGGTCATATTACAACGGAGTCATAGCAAAATATGGGGGTCATATAACAACGGTGTCATAGCAAAATATGGGGGTCATATTACAACGGAGTCATAGCAAAATATGGGGGTCATATAACAACGGAGTCATAGCAAAATATGGGGGTCATATAACAACGGAGTCAAAGCAAAATATGGGGGTCATATAATAACAGAGTCATAGCAAAATATGGGGGTCACATAATAACAAAGTCATAGCAAAATATGGGGGTCATATAATAATGAAGTCATAGCAAAATATGAGGGTCATATAACAACGAAGTCATAGCAAAATATGGGGGTCATATAATAACAAAGTAATAGCAAAATAGCGGGTCACATAATAACGAAGTCATAGCAAAATATGGGGGTCATATAACAACGAAGTCATAGCAAAATATGGGGGTCAAATAATAAAGTTAATAGCAAAATATGTGGTCACATAATAACGAAGTCAAAGCAAAATATAGGGGTCATATAACAACTAAATCATAGCAAAATATGGGGGTCATATAATAACAAAGTAATAGCAAAATATGGGGTCATATAATAACGAAGTCATAGCAAAAATATGGGTCATATAATACCGAAGTCATAGCAAAATATGGGGTCATATAACAACGGAGTCATAGCAAAATATGGGGGTCCTATCTTAACGGAGTCATAGCAAAATTTGGGGGTCATATAATAACGGAGTCATAGCAAAATATTGGGGTCATATAATAACGGAGTCATAGCAAAATATGGGGGTCATATAATAACGAAGTCATAGCAAAATATGGGGTCATATAATAACAAAGTCATAGCAAAATATGGGGGTCATATAATAACGAAGTCATAGCAAAATATGGGGGTCATATAATAACGAAGACATAGCAAAATATGGGGTCATAAAACAACTGAGTCATAGCAAAATATGGGGTCACATAATAACTAAGTCATAGCAAAATATGGGGGTCATATAATAACAAAGTCATAGCAAAATATGGGGGTCATATAATACGAAGTCATAGCAAAATATGGGGGTCATATAACAACGGAGTCATAGCAAAATATGGGGGTCATATAACAACGAAGTCATAGCAAAATATGGGGGTCAAATAATAAAGTTAATAGCAAAATATGTGGTCACATAATAACGAAGTCAAAGCAAAATATAGGGGTCATATAACAACTAAATCATAGCAAAATATGGGGGTCATATAATAACAAAGTAATAGCAAAATATGGGGTCATATAATAACGAAGTCATAGCAAAAATATGGGTCATATAATACCGAAGTCATAGCAAAATATGGGGTCATATAACAACGGAGTCATAGCAAAATATGGGGGTCCTATCTTAACGGAGTCATAGCAAAATTTGGGGGTCATATAATAACGGAGTCATAGCAAAATATTGGGGTCACATAATAACGGAGTCATAGCAAAATATGGGGGTCATATAATAACGAAGTCATAGCAAAATATGGGGTCATATAATAACAAAGTCATAGCAAAATATGGGGGTCATATAATAACGAAGTCATAGCAAAATATGGGGGTCATATAATAACGAAGACATAGCAAAATATGGGGTCATAAAACAACTGAGTCATAGCAAAATATGGGGTCACATAATAACTAAGTCATAGCAAAATATGGGGGTCATATAATAACAAAGTCATAGCAAAATATGGGGGTCATATAATACGAAGTCATAGCAAAATATGGGGGTCATATAACAACGAAGTCATAACAAAATATAGGGGTCATATAACAACGGAGTCATAGCAAAATATGGGGGTCATATAACAACGGAGTCATAGCAAAATATGGGGGTCATATAACAACGAAGTAATAGCAAAATATGGGGTCATATAACAACGAAGTCATAGCAAAATATGGGGGTCATATAATAACGAAGTCATAGCAAAATATGGTTGTCATATAACAACGAAGTCATAGCAAAATATGGGGTCATAAAACAACTGAGTCATAGCAAAATATGGGGTCACATAATAACGAAGTCATAGCAAAAATGGGGGTCATATAATACCGAAGTCATAGCAAAATATGTGGGTCATATAACAACGGAGTCATAGCAAAATATGGGGTCATATAACAACGAAGTCATAACAAAATATAGGGGTCATATAATAACGGAGTCATAGCAAAATATGTGGGTCATATAACAACGGAGTCATAGCAAAATATGGGGGTCATATAACAACGAAGTAATAGCAAAATATGGGGTCATATAACAACGAAGTCATAGCAAAATATGGGGGTCATATAATAACGAAGTCATAGCAAAATATGGGGGTCATATAACAACGAAGTCATAGCAAAATATGGGGGTCATATAATAACGAAGTCATAGCAAAATATGGGGGTCATATAACAACGAAGTCATTGCAAAATATGGGGGTCATATCATAACGGAGTCAAAGCAAAATATGGGGGTCATATAATAACGAAGACATAGCAAAATATGGGGTCATATAATAACGAAGTCATAGCAAAATATGGGGTCACATAATAACGAAGTCATAGCAAAATATGGGGGTCATATAATAACGAAGTCATAGCAAAATATGGGGGTCATATAATAACGAAGTCATAGCAAAATATGGGGGTCATATAATAACGAAGACATAGCAAAATATGGGGGTCATATAATAACGAAGACATAGCAAAATATGGGGTCATAAAACAACTGAGTCATAGCAAAATATGAGGGTCATATAATAACGAAGTCATAGCAAAATATGGGGGTCATATAATAACAAAGTAATAGCAAAATATGGGGGTCATATAACAACGGAGTCATAGCAAAATATGGGGGTCATATAATAACGAAGTCATAGCAAAATATGGGGTCACATAATAACGAAGTCATAGCAAAATATGGGGGTCATATAACAACGGAGTCATAGCAAAATATCGGGGTCATATAACAACGAAGTAATAGCAAAATATGGGGTCATATAACAACGAAGTCATAGCAAAATATGGGGGTCATATAACAACGAAGTCATAGCAAAATATGGGGGTCATATAATAACGAAGTCATAGCAAAATATGGTTGTCATATAACAACGAAGTCATAGCAAAATATGGAGGTCATATAATAATGAAGTCATAGTAAAATATGGGGGTCACATAATAACGAAGTCATAGCAAAATATCGGGGTCACATAATAACGAAGACATAGCAAAATATGGGGGTCATATAATAACGAAGTCATAGCAAAATATGGGGGTCATATAATAACGAAGACATAGCAAAATATGGGGGTCATATAATAACGAAGACATAGCAAAATATGGGGTCATAAAACAACTGAGTCATAGCAAAATATGAGGGTCATATAATAACGAAGTCATAGCAAAATATGGGGGTCATATAATAACAAAGTAATAGCAAAATATGGGGGTCATATAACAACGGAGTCATAGCAAAATATGGGGGTCATATAATAACGAAGTCATAGCAAAATATGGGGTCATATAATAACAAAGTCATAGCAAAATATGGGGGTCATATAATAACGAAGTCATAGCAAAATATGGGGGTCATATAATAACGAAGACATAGCAAAATATGGGGTCATAAAACAACTGAGTCATAGCAAAATATGGGGTCACATAATAACTAAGTCATAGCAAAATATGGGGGTCATATAATAACAAAGTCATAGCAAAATATGGGGGTCATATAATACGAAGTCATAGCAAAATATGGGGGTCATATAACAACGAAGTCATAACAAAATATAGGGGTCATATAACAACGGAGTCATAGCAAAATATGGGGGTCATATAACAACGGAGTCATAGCAAAATATGGGGGTCATATAACAACGAAGTAATAGCAAAATATGGGGTCATATAACAACGAAGTCATAGCAAAATATGGGGGTCATATAATAACGAAGTCATAGCAAAATATGGTTGTCATATAACAACGAAGTCATAGCAAAATATGGGGTCATAAAACAACTGAGTCATAGCAAAATATGGGGTCACATAATAACGAAGTCATAGCAAAAATGGGGGTCATATAATAACGAAGTCATAGCAAAATATGGGGGTCATATAACAACGAAGTCATAACAAAATATAGGGGTCATATAATAACGGAGTCATAGCAAAATATGTGGGTCATATAACAACGGAGTCATAGCAAAATATGGGGGTCATATAACAACGAAGTAATAGCAAAATATGGGGTCATATAACAACGAAGTCATAGCAAAATATGGGGGTCATATAATAACGAAGTCATAGCAAAATATGGGGGTCATATAACAACGAAGTCATAGCAAAATATGGGGGTCATATAATAACGAAGTCATAGCAAAATATGGGGGTCATATAACAACGAAGTCATTGCAAAATATGGGGGTCATATCATAACGGAGTCAAAGCAAAATATGGGGGTCATATAATAACGAAGACATAGCAAAATATGGGGTCATATAATAACGAAGTCATAGCAAAATATGGGGTCACATAATAACGAAGTCATAGCAAAATATGGGGGTCATATAATAACGAAGTCATAGCAAAATATGGGGGTCATATAATAACGAAGTCATAGCAAAATATGGGGGTCATATAATAACGAAGACATAGCAAAATATGGGGGTCATATAATAACGAAGACATAGCAAAATATGGGGTCATAAAACAACTGAGTCATAGCAAAATATGAGGGTCATATAATAACGAAGTCATAGCAAAATATGGGGGTCATATAATAACAAAGTAATAGCAAAATATGGGGGTCATATAACAACGGAGTCATAGCAAAATATGGGGGTCATATAATAACGAAGTCATAGCAAAATATGGGGTCACATAATAACGAAGTCATAGCAAAATATGGGGGTCATATAACAACGGAGTCATAGCAAAATATCGGGGTCATATAACAACGAAGTAATAGCAAAATATGGGGTCATATAACAACGAAGTCATAGCAAAATATGGGGGTCATATAACAACGAAGTCATAGCAAAATATGGGGGTCATATAATAACGAAGTCATAGCAAAATATGGTTGTCATATAACAACGAAGTCATAGCAAAATATGGAGGTCATATAATAATGAAGTCATAGTAAAATATGGGGGTCACATAATAACGAAGTCATAGCAAAATATCGGGGTCACATAATAACGAAGACATAGCAAAATATGGGGGTCATATAATAACGAAGTCATAGCAAAATATGGGGGTCATATAATAACGAAGACATAGCAAAATATGGGGGTCATATAATAACGAAGACATAGCAAAATATGGGGTCATAAAACAACTGAGTCATAGCAAAATATGAGGGTCATATAATAACGAAGTCATAGCAAAATATGGGGGTCATATAATAACAAAGTAATAGCAAAATATGGGGGTCATATAACAACGGAGTCATAGCAAAATATGGGGGTCATATAATAACGAAGTCATAGCAAAATATGGGGTCACATAATAACGAAGTCATAGCAAAATATGGGGGTCATATAACAACGGAGTCATAGCAAAATATGGGGGTCATATAACAACGAAGTAATAGCAAAATATGGGGTCATATAACAACGAAGTCATAGCAAAATATGGGGGTCATATAACAACGAAGTCATAGCAAAATATGGGGGTCATATAATAACGAAGTCATAGCAAAATATGGTTGTCATATAACAACGAAGTCATAGCAAAATATGGAGGTCATATAATAATGAAGTCATAGTAAAATATGGGGGTCACATAATAACGAAGTCATAGCAAAATATCGGGGTCACATAATAACGAAGACATAGCAAAATATGGGGGTCATATAATAACGAAGACATAGCAAAATATGGGGGTCATATAACAATGGAGTCATAGCAAAATATGGGGGTCATATAATAACGAAGACATAGCAAAATATGGGGGTCATATAACAACGGAGTCATAGCAAAATATGGGGGTCATATAATAACGAAGACAGCAAAATATGGGGGTCATATAATAACGAAGACATAGCAAAATATGGAGGTCATATAATAACGAAGTCATAGCAAAATATGGGGGTCATATAATAACGAAGTCATAGCAAAATATGAGGGTCATATAATAACGAAGACATAGCAAAATATGGGGGTCATATAATAACGAAGACATAGCAAAATATGGAGGTCATATAATAATGGAGTCATAGCAAAATATGGGGGTCATATAATAACAAAGTAATAGCAAAATATGGGGGTCATATAACAACGGAGTCATAGCAAAATATGGGGGTCATATAATAACGATGTCATAGCAAAATATGGGGTCATATAACAACGAAGTCATAGCAAAATATGGGGGTCAAATAATAACAAAGTTAATAGCAAAATATGGGGGTCACATAATAACAAAGACATAGCAAAATATGGGGGTCATATAATAACGGAGACATAGCAAAATATGGGGGTCATATAACAACGGAGTCATAGCAAAATATGGGGGTCATATAATAACGAAGACATAGCAAAATATGGGGGTCATATAACAACGGAGTCATAGCAAAATATGGGGGTCATATAATAACGAAGACATAGCAAAATATGGGGGTCATATAACAACGGAGTCATAGCAAAATATGGGGGTCATATAATAACGAAGACATAGCAAAATATGGGGGTCATATAATAACGGAGTCATAGCAAAATATGGGGGTCATATAATAACAAAGTAATAGCAAAATATGGGGGTCATATAACAACGGAGTCATAGCAAAATATGGGGGTCATATAATAACGATGTCATAGCAAAATATGGGGGTCAAATAATAACAAAGTTAATAGCAAAATATGGGGGTCACATAATAACAAAGACATAGCAAAATATGGGGGTCATATAATAACGAAGACATAGCAAAATATGGGGGTCATATAACAACGGAGTCATAGCAAAATATGGGGGTCATATAATAACGAAGACATAGCAAAATATGGGGGTCATATAACAACGGAGTCATAGCAAAATATGGGTGTCATATAATAACGAAGACATAGCAAAATATGGGGGTCATATAACAACGAAGACATAGCAAAATATGGGGGTCATATAATAACGAAGTATAATATGTTATTGCACAGTGAGATATGATATTATAATATGTTATAGCACAGTGAGATATGATATTATAATATGTTATTGCACAGTGAGATATGATATTATAATATGTTATCGCACAGTGAGATATGATATTATAATATGTTATAGCACAGTGAGATATGATATTATAATATGTTATAGCACAGTGAGATATGATATTATAATATGTTATCGCACAGTGATATATGATATTATAATATGTTATAGCACAGTGAGATATGATATTATAATATGTTATTGCACAGTGAGATATGATATTATAATATGTTATAGCGCAATGTCACTGTAACAAGCAAAAATCCTGCAATAGAGTGGCAAACTCCTGGCATATACAGTGCCAAAATCCTGGCATACTGAATGGCTAAATCCTGGCATACTGAATGGCTAAATCCTGGCATATTGAGTGGCTAAATCCTGGCATACTGAGTTGCTAAATCCTGGCATACTGAATGGCTAAATCCTGGCATATTGAGTGGCTAAATCCTGGCATACTGAGTTGCTAAATCCTGGCATACTGAATGGCTAAATCCTGGCATACTGAATGGCTAAATCCTGGCATATTGAGTGGCTAAATCCTGGCATATTAAGTGGCTAAATCCTGGCATACTGAGTTGCTAAATCCTGGCATACTGAATGGCTAAATCCTGGCATACTGAGTTGCTAAATCCTGGCATACTGAGTTGCTAAATCCTGGCATATTAAGTGGCTAAATCCTGGCATACTGAGTTGCTAAATCCTGGCATACTGAATGGCTAAATCCTGGCATACTGAGTTGCTAAATCCTGGCATACTGAATGGCTAAATCCTGGCATATTGAGTGGCTAAATCCTGGCATACTGAGTTGCTAAATCCTGGCATACTGAATGGCTAAATCCTGGCATACTGAGTTGCTAAATCCTGGCATACTGAGTGGCTAAATCCTGGCATACTGAGTTGCTAAATCCTGGCATACTGAATGGCTAAATCCTGGCATATTGAGTGGCTAAATCCTGGCATATTAAGTGGCTAAATCCTGGCATACTGAGTTGCTAAATCCTGGCATACTGAGTGGCTAAATCCTGGCATACTGAGTGGCTAAATCCTGGCATATAATTGGGCAAATTGTTCTATGGCTTATTAATGGCAAATAAATACTGTCATATTATTGGGGGAATTGGCTGTGGCTTAATAAAATAACACTCGCATATTAATGGCAAAATAATACTGGCATACTAATGGGTAAGTATCTGTGTGTGTGAGTGTCTGTGACTGCGTGTGACTGTGTGTATGTCCTGTTGTTTGGCTCCTAGATTTTTTAGCTGGCTCCTAAAAGTCAGTTAACTTTGTCAAGTCCTGATTTAATGGACAAACGGTGGCATATTTTAATGGTAAAGTGACTGTGGCATGTTAATTGGTACCTGAAAGTGGCTTCATTTAATTAGCAAAGTGATGCTGTGGCATCACCGTTTATCAGCCGTTTGCATGCTGCACTGATAATGACTAAGCTCCTCCACTTCATGACATTATCAAAAAGAGACACAGCGCAGTAAGGACAACGGTAAAAGTATGCCCCGCGAGGGAATCTCTTTGGATGCTGATGTATGACATCATAACATGTGATAGTTGTACACTGATGTAGAGAGTAAGGTGGCATGTAATGTCAGAGCTCTGAGTAAGGTCAGGGTTCCCTGTAACCCTGGTTTGTGTGAGAGGATGGCTGTGGGATGTGCTGAGTGGACAGGCTGAGGTCCTGACCTTCTGTTATTGTCCAGCTGAAGTTTCTAGTCCCAGATGGGAGAGATGAGGATCAGAGGTGGCAGACAGCAAGGACAGGAATCCAATGTGCGGCTCCAATTGGTGAGTATATAGTGTGACAGTGTATCACCTCCGAATGGGATCTCACTATCATCCATAACAAGGGGTGCGTGACTGTCAAACTATAGGGGATAAACACACAGTACAGTAAGGATGATGTAAAGCTGGGAGTATACTGTGATATCCGGATGTTATAGGGGTATAATCTCTATATTACAGTATGTAACACAGGATACTGTATGGATAATGTAAAGCTGGGAGTATACTGTAATATATGGCTGTTATAGGGGTATAATCTCTATATTACAGTATGTAACACAGGATACTGTATGGATAATGTAAAGCGGGGAGTATACTGTATTATACACTGCTGTTATAGGGGTATAATCTCTATATTACAGTATGTAACACAGGATACTGTATGGATAATGTAAAGCTGGGAGTATACTGTAATATCCAGCTGTTATAGGGGTATAATCTCTATATTACAATTTGTAACACAGGATACTGTATGGATAATGTAAAGCTGTGAGTATACTGTAATATATGGCTGTTATAGGGGTATAATCTCTATATTACAGTATGTAACACAGGATACTGTATGGATAATGTAAAGCGGGGAGTATACTGTATTATACACTGCTGTTATAGGGGTATAATCTCTATATTACAGTATGTAACACAGGATACTGTATGGATAATGTAAAGCTGGGAGTATACTGTGATATCCGGATGTTATAGGGGTATAATCTCTATATTACAATATGTAACACAGGATACTGTATGGATAATGTAACGTGGGGAGTATACTGTAATGTCTGGCTGCTACAGGGGTATAATCTCTATATTACAGTATGTAACACAGGATACTGTATGGATAATGTAAAGCTGGGATTATACTGTAATATATGGCTGTTATAGGGGTATAATCTCTATATTATAATATGTAACACAGGATACTGTATGGATAATGTAAAGCTGTGAGTATACTGTAATATATGGCTGTTATAGGGGTATAATCTCTATATTACAGTATGTAACACAGGATACTGTATGGATAAAGTAAAGCTGGGAGTATACTGTAATATCTGGCTGTTAAAGGGGTATAATCTCTATATTACAGTATGTAACACAGGATACTGTATGGATAATGTAAAGCGGGGAGTATACTGTAATATATGGCTGTTATAGGGGTATAATCTCTATATTACAGTATGTAACACAGGATACTGTATGGATAATGTAAAGCTGGGAGTATACTGTAATATATGGCTGTTATAGGGGTATAATCTCTATATTACAATATGTAACACAGGATACTGTATGGATAATGTAAAGCTGTAAGAATACTGTAATATATGGCTGTTATAGGGGTATAATCTCTATATTACAGTATGTAACACAGGATACTGTATGGAAAAAGTAAAGCTGGGAGTATACTGTAATATATGGCTGTTATAGGGGTATAATCTCTTTATTACAGTATGTAACACAGGATACTGTATGGATAATGTAAAGCGGGGAGTATACTGTAATATCCGGCTGTTATAGGGGTATAATCTCTATATTACAATATGTAACACAGGATACTGTATGGATAATGTAAAGCGGGGAGTATACTGTAATATCCGGCTGTTATATGTGTATAATCTCTATATTACAATATGTAACACATGATACTGTATGGATAATGTAAAGCGGGGAGTATACTGTAATATATGGCTGTTATAGGGGTATAATCTCTATATTACAATATGTAACACAGGATACTGTATGGATAATGTAAAGCTGGGAGTATACTGTAATATATGGCTGTTATAGGGGTATAATCTCTATATTACAGTATGTAACACAGGATACTGTATGGATAATGTAAAGCGGGGAGTATACTGTAATATATGGCTGTTATAGGTGTATAATCTCTATATTACAATATGTAACACAGGATACTGTATGGATAATGTAAAGCTGGGAGTATACTGTAATATATGGCTGTTATAGGGGTATAATCTCTATATTACAGTATGTAACACAGGATACTGTATGGATAATGTAAAGCTGGGAGTATACTGTATTATACACTGCTGTTTTAGGGGTATAATCTCTATATTACAGTATGTAACACAGGATACTGTATGGATAATGTAAAGCTGGGAGTATACTGTAATATATGGCTGTTATAGGGGTATAATCTCTATATTACAGTATGTAACACAGGATACTGTATGGATAATGTAAAGCTGGGAGTATACTGTATTATACACTGCTGTTTTAGGGGTATAATCTCTATATTACAGTATGTAACACAGGATACTGTATGGATAATGTAAAGCTGGGAGTATACTGTAATATCCAGCTGTTATAGGGGTATAATCTCTATATTACAGTATGTAACACAGGATACTGTATGGATAATGTAAAGCGGGGAGTATACTGTAATATCCGGCTGTTATAGGGGTATAATCTCTATATTACAATATGTAACACAGGATACTGTATGGATAATGTAAAGCTGTGAGTATACTGTAATATATGGCTGTTATAGGGGTATAATCTCTATATTACAGTATGTAACACAGGATACTGTATGGATAATCTAAAGCTGGGAGTATACGGTAATATCCAGCTGTTATAGGGGTATAATCTGTATATTACTGCCACACACACACACACACACACACACACACACACACAGAGAGAGACTACCTTACACACACACACACACACACACACACACACAAACCGACTGCCTTACACACACACACACACACACACACAAACCGACTGCCTTACACACACACAAACCGACTGCCTTACACACACACACACACACACACACACACACACACACACACACACAGAGAGACTACCTTACACACACACACACACACACACACACCGACTTCCTTACACACACACACACACACACAGAGAGACTACCTTACACACACACACACACACACACACACACACACACACACAGAGAGAGACTACCTTACACACACACACACACACACACACACACACACACACACACACACTGCCAGCCAAGCATCCCCTCCACACACACACACAAACCGACTGCCTTACACACACACACACACAGAGACTGCCTTACACACACACACACACACACACACACAAACACAGAGAGAGACTACCTTACAGACACACACACACACACACAAACCGACTGCCTTACACACACACACACACACACACACACACAGACATACTTTTGCTGTTTGTCCCCATCCTAGCTTATTTACCTTTTATTTGCAAAGAGAGTTTGTTCACACTGTGAGTTCCACCTATTTCTGCAGCTGCTGCATGACTTCTTCTTAGCACTGAGTGAGAGGGGGTGGAGATTTTTCCCATCCAGCTGCAGACATAGTTGGCTCTGCTTAGAGTATGTGCCAGAGTAATAAAAAAAATATATTGTAGTGGCATTGTTGCCAACATAGGCCATGTTTCCAGGGACACATATTTGTTCCAATTGCTGCAGAAAGAGCATGCAAAGTGCAGCCTGGCAGTATGTAGGATGTATATACACACACACACACAATCCAATTCATGTAAAGTGCAGCCCGGCAGTATGTAGGATGTATATACACACACACACACACACACAATCCAATTCATGTATAGTGCAGCCTGGCAGTATGTAGGATGTATATACACACACGCACAATCCAATTCATGTAAAGTGCAGCCCGGCAGTATGTAGGATGTATATACACACAGACAATCCAATTCATGTAAAGTGCAGCCCAGCAGTATGTAGGATGTATATACACACACACAATCCAATTCATGTAAAGTGCAGCCCGGCAGTATGTAGGATGTATATACACACACACACACACAATCCAATTCATGTAAAGTGCAGCCTGGCAGTATGTAGGATGTATATACACACACACACACAATCCAATTCATGTAAAGTGCAGCCCGGCAGTATGTAGGATGTATATACACAGACACAATCCAATTCATGTAAAGTGCAGCCCGGCAGTATGTAGGATGTATACACACACACACACAATCCAATTCATGTAAAGTGCAGCCTGGCAGTATGTGGGATGTATATACACACACACACAATCCAATTCATGTAAAGTGCAGCCCGGCAGTATGTAGGATGTATATACACACACACACAATCCAATTCATGTAAAGTGCAGCCCGGCAGTATGTAGGATGTATATACACACACGCACAATCCAATTCATGTAAAGTGCAGCCCCGGCAGTATGTAGGATGTATATACACACACACAATCCAATTCATGTAAAGTGCAGCCCGGCAGTATGTAGGATGTATATACACACACACAATCCAATTCATGTAAAGTGCAGCCCAGCAGTATGTAGGATGTATATACACACACACACACAATCCAATTCATGTAAAGTGCAGCCTGGCAGTATGTAGGATGTATATACACACACACAATCCAATTCATGTAAAGTGCAGCCCGGCAGTATGTAGGATGTATATACACACACACACAATCCAATTCATGTAACGTGCAGCCCGGCAGTATGTAGGATGTATATACACACAGACACACAATCCAATTCATGTAAAGTGCAGCCCGGCAGTATGTAGGATGTATATACACACACACACACACACACAATCCAATTCATGTAAAGTGCAGCCCAGCAGTATGTAGGATGTATATACACACACACAATCCAATTCATGTAAAGTGCAGCCCGGCAGTATGTAGGATGTATATACACACACACAATCCAATTCATGTAAAGTGCAGCCTGGCAGTATGTAGGATGTATATACACACACACAATCCAATTCATGTAAAGTGCAGCCCGGCAGTATGTAGGATGTATATACACACACACACAATCCAATTCATGTAACGTGCAGCCCGGCAGTATGTAGGATGTATATACACACAGACACACAATCCAATTCATGTAAAGTGCAGCCCGGCAGTATGTAGGATGTATATACACACACACACACAATCCAATTCATGTAAAGTGCAGCCCAGCAGTATGTAGGATGTATATACACACACACAATCCAATTCATGTAAAGTGCAGCCCGGCAGTATGTAGGATGTATATACACACACACAATCCAATTCATGTAAAGTGCAGCCCGGCAGTATGTAGGATGTATATACACACACAATCCAATTCATGTAAAGTGCAGCCCGGCAGTATGTAGGATGTATATACACACACACACACAATCCAATTCATGTAAAGTGCAGCCCGGCAGTATGTAGGATGTATATACACACACACACAATCCAATTCATGTAAAGTGCAGCCCGGCAGTATGTAGGATGTATATACACACACACACACAATCCAATTCATGTAAAGTGCAGCCCGGCAGTATGTAGGATGTATATACACACACACACACAATCCAATTCATGTAAAGTGCAGCCCGGCAGTATGTAGGATGTATATACACACACAGACACAATCCAATTCATGTAAAGTGCAGCCTGGCAGTATGTAGGATGTATATACACACACACACAATCCAATTCATGTAAAGTGCAGCCCGGCAGTATGTAGGATGTATATACACACAGACACAATCCAATTCATATAAAGTGCAGCCTGGCAGTATGTAGGATGTATATACACACACACACACTCCAATTCATGTAAAGTGCAGCCTGGCAGTATGTAGGATGTATATACACACAGACACAATCCAATTCATGTAAAGTGCAGCCCGGCAGTATGTAGGATGTATATACACACACACACAATCCAATTCATGTAAAGTGCAGCCCGGCAGTATGTAGGATGTATATACACACACACACAATCCAATTCATGTAAAGTGCAGCCCGGCAGTATGTAGGATGTATATATACACACACACAATCCAATTCATGTAAAGTGCAGCCCTACAGTATGTAGGATGTATACACACACACACACAATCCAATTCATGTAAAGTGCAGCCTGGCAGTATGTAGGATGTATATACACACACACACACAATCCAATTCATGTAAAGTGCAGCCCGGCAGTATGTAGGATGTATATACACACACACACAATCCAATTCATGTAAAGTGCAGCCCGGCAGTATGTAGGATGTATATACACACACACACACAATCCAATTCATGTAAAGTGCAGCCCGGCAGTATGTAGGATGTATATACACACAATCCAATTCATGTAAAGTGCAGCCCGGCAGTATGTAGGATGTATATACACACACACAATCCAATTCATGTAAAGTGCAGCCTGGCAGTATGTAGGACGTATATACACACACACACACACAATCCAATCCATGTAAAGTGCAGCCCGGCAGTATGTAGGATGTATATACACACACACACACACAATCCAATCCATGTAAAGTGCAGCACGGCAGTATGTAGGATGTATATATACACACACACAATCCAATTCATGCAAAGTGCAGCCTGGCAGTATGTAGGATGTATATACACAGACACACACAATCCAATTCATGTAAAGTGCAGCCCGGCAGTATGTAGGATGTATATACACACACACACACAATCCATTTCATGTAAAGTGCAGCCTGGCAGTATGTAGGATGTATATACACACACACACACAATCCAATTCATGTAAAGTGCAGCCTAGCAGTATGTAGGATGTATGTACACACACACACAATCCAATTCATGTAAAGTGCAGCCTGGCAGTATGTAGGATGTATATACACACACACACAATCCAATTCATGTAAAGTGCAGCCCAGCAGTATGTATGATGTATGTACACACACACACAATCCAATTCATGTAAAGTGCAGCCTAGCAGTATGTAGGATGTATGTACACACACACACAATCCAATTCATGTAAAGTGCAGCCTGGCAGTATGTAAGATGTATATATACACACACACACAATCCAATTCATCTAAAGTGCAGCCCAGCAGTATGTAGGATGTATGTACACACACACACAATCCAATTCATGTAAAGTGCAGCCTGGCAGTATGTAGGATGTATACACACACACACAATCCAATTCATGTAAAGTGCAGCCTGGCAGTATGTAGGATGTATATACACACACACACACACAATCCAATTCATGTAAAGTGCAGCCTAGCAGTATGTAGGATGTATGTACACACACACACAATCCAATTCATGTAAAGTGCAGCCCGGCAGTATGTAGGATGTATATACACACACACAATCCAATTCATGTAAAGTGCAGCCTGGCAGTATGTAGGATGTATATACACACACACACACAATCCAATTCATGTAAAGTGCAGCCCGGCAGTATGTAGGATGTATATACACACACACACAATCCAATTCATGTAAAGTGCAGCCCAGCAGTATGTAGGATGTATATACACACACACACAATCCAATTCATGCAAAGTGCAGCCCGGCAGTATGTAGGATGTATATACACACAGACACACAATCCAATTCATGTAAAGTGCAGCCCGGCAGTATGTAGGATGTATATACACACACACAATCCAATTCATGTAAAGTGCAGCCCGGCAGTATGTAGGATGTATGTACACACAGACACAATCCAATTCATGTAAAGTGCAGCCCGGCAGTATGTAGGATGTATATACACACACACAATCCAATTCATGCAAAGTGCAGCCCGGCAGTATGTAGGATGTATATACACACACACACAATCCAATTCATCTAAAGTGCAGTCCGGCAGTATGTAGGATGTATATACACACACACACACACACACACAATCCAATTCATGTAAAGTGCAGCCCGGCAGTATGTAGGATGTATATACACACACACACAATCCAATTCATGTAAAGTGCAGTCTGGCAGTATGTAGGATGTATATACACACAGACACAATCCAATTCATGTAAAGTGCAGCCTGGCAGTATGTAGGATGTATATACACACAGACACAATCCAATTCATGTAAAGTGCAGCCCGGCAGTATGTAGGATGTATATACACACACACACAATCCAATTCATGTAAAGTGCAGCCCGGCAGTATGTAGGATGTATATACACACACACACACAATCCAATTCATGTAAAGTGCAGCCTGGCAGTATGTACATGGGCGTAGGAAGCGGGGGGGATGGGGGGGACGGATCCCCCCCAGGAAAAAATGTGGGGGGGACAGGTAGGGTGAAAT
This sequence comes from Pelodytes ibericus, assembly GCA_036172795.1. Classification (NCBI taxonomy): domain Eukaryota; kingdom Metazoa; phylum Chordata; class Amphibia; order Anura; family Pelodytidae; genus Pelodytes; species Pelodytes ibericus. The sequence goes on along the minus strand of CM069862.1, from coordinate 734,070 downwards.
CCCCCCCAGCAAACGGGGCCCCCAGCCCCTGCTTGCCGCGTTCACAGCGCATTGCGCTTGTGAACGCTTTTTTCCGGCAAGCCGCATCCGATGGATGCGACGGCCGGAAAAAAAAAAAAAAAAAAAAACTGACGCCGGATGGGACGTCGCGTCACATCCGGTAACTGTTTCCCTCCTCCGTGCAAGAGGGAAGACTGCTCGGAGGAGAGATCCGGCGGGGGACACGGAGCAGATTCATGTAAGTACTAGGGAAGGAGGGGAGGGGGGGTGACGAGGTTTAACTGGCACTATATTACTGGGCTCTGGCTGGCACTATATTACTGGGTTCTGGCTGGCACTATATTACTGGGTTCTGGCTGACACTATATTACTGGGTTCTGACTGGCACTATATTACTGGGTTCTGGCTGGCACTATATTACTGGGCTCTGGCTGGCATTATATTACTGGGCTCTGGCTGGCACTATATTACTGGGCTCTGGCTGGCACTATATTACTGGGCTCTGGCTGGCACTATATTACTGGGTTCTGGCTGGCACTATATTACAGGGTTCTGGCTGGCACTATATTACTGGGCTCAGGCTGGCACTATATTACTGGGCTCTGGCTGGCACTATATTACTGGGTTCTGACTGGCACTATATTACTGGGTTCTGGCTGGCACTATATTACTGGGTTCTGGCTGGCACTATATTACTGGGCTCTGGCTGGCACTATATTACTGGGTTCTGGCTGGCACTATATTACTGGGTTCTGGCTGGCACTATATTACTGGGCTCTGGCTGGCACTATATTACTGGGTTCTGACTGTCACTATATTACTGGGTTCTGGCTGGCACTATATTACTGGGTTCTGGCTGGCACTATATTACTGGGCTCTGGCTGGCACTATATTACTGGGTTCTGACTGTCACTATATTACTGGGTTCTGGCTGGCACTATATTACTGGGTTCTGGCTGGCACTATATTACTGGGTTCTGACTGGCACTATATTACTGGGTTCTGGCTGGCACTATATTACTGGGCTCTGGCTGGCACTATATTACTGGGTTCTGGCTGGCACTATATTACTGGGTTCTGGCTGGCACTATATTACTGGGTTCTGACTGGCACTATATTACTGGGTTCTGGCTGGCACTATATTACAGGGTTCTGGCTGGCACTATATTACTGGGCTCTGGCTGGCACTATATTACTGGGTTCTGGCTGGCACTATATTACTGGGTTCTGACTGGCACTATATTACTGGGTTCTGGCTGGCACTATATTACTGGGTTCTGGCTGGCACTATATTACTGGGTTCTGGCTGGCACTATATTACTGGGTTCTGGCTGGCACTATATTACTGGGCTCTGACTGGCACTATATTACTGGGTTCTGGCTGGCACTATATTACTGGGTTCTGGCTGGCACTATATTACTGGGCTCTGGCTGGCACTATATTACTGGGTTCTGGCTGGCACTATATTACTGGGTTCTGGCTGGCACTATATTACTGGGTTCTGGCTGGCACTATATTACTGGGGTCTGGCTGGCACTATATTACTGGGTTCTGACTGGCACTATATTACTGGGCTCTGGCTGGCACTATATTACTGGGTTCTGACTGGCACTATATTACTGGGCTCTGGCTGGCACTATATTACTGGGTTCTGGCTGGCACTATATTACTGGGTTCTGACTGGCACTATATTACTGGGTTCTGGCTGGCACTATATTACTGGGTTCTGGCTGGCACTATATTACTGGGCTCTGGCTGGCACTATATTACTGGGTTCTGGCTGGCACTATATTACTGGGTTCTGGCTGGCACTATATTACTGGGCTCTGGCTGGCACTATATTACTGGGTTCTGACTGTCACTATATTACTGGGTTCTGGCTGGCACTATATTACTGGGTTCTGGCTGGCACTATATTACTGGGCTCTGGCTGGCACTATATTACTGGGTTGTGGCTGGCACTATATTACTGGGCTCTGGCTGGCACTATATTACTGGGTTCTGACTGTCACTATATTACTGGGTTCTGGCTGGCACTATATTACTGGGTTCTGGCTGGCACTATATTACTGGGTTCTGGCTGGCACTATATTACTGGGCTCTGGCTGGCACTATATTACTGGGCTCTGACTGGCACTATATTACTGGGCTCTGGCTGGCACCATATTACTGGGTTCTGGCTGGCACTATATTACTGGGTTCTGGCTGGCACTATATTACTGGGTTCTGGCTGGCACTATATTACTGGGTTCTGGCTGGCACTATATTACTGGGTTCTGACTGGCACTATATTACTGGGCTCTGAATGGCACTATTACAGGCATCTGACTGGCACAATATTACTGGGCTCTGAATGGTACAATATTCCTTTGCTCTGAATGGCACAATATTACTGGGCTCTGACTGGCACAATAATACTGCGCTCTGAATGGCACAATATTACTGGCATCTGTATGGCACAACAATTATGGCATATGTGTGTGTGGGGGGGGGGGGGGGGTTAACATCGCGATGGATGGCGGGATTGCATGCAGGGGAGGGGGCAGGGTCGAGGGGGCCCAAGCAAATGCTTGCCCAGGGTCCAATCACTATTAAAGACGGCCCTGAGCAAACTTGCCAACCCGGGACAATCCTGCAACGTTTTCGATCCTGGGACTGTCCCGGGAGAATCAGCTCTGCAGTGATCACGGAGGTCACCTGATCACATGACTTCATCGCACGACGTCATGTGATCATGCGCACGGCTTGTGCGCGTCCTCCACAAGTCACACAGCCCCACACTGGGAGGAACGAGGTAGGAACAGTGACTGTGTCACTGCCAATAATGTACCGTTTTTCTTTTTATCATGGCAGCTTCGGAACGTGATTGATTATTGCAGCTCTTAGGGGCATTTAAAAAATGTCTCTTAGAGCTGCAATAATCAATGACTTCCGAAGCTGCCATAATAACATGTCTCTTAAATCTGCCAATGACTTCTACTAATGATGAGATGATCAAAAAATGAGGGCAAAAAAAAAACCCTGGCAAATGAATGTGGGCAACAAAAAACCTGGCAAATGAATGTGGGCAAAAAAAAAAACCCTGGCAAATGAATGTGGGCAAAAAAAAAAACCCCTGGCAAATGAATGTGGGCAAAATAATGTAATTAATAAGTAATGATTGTAAGAGGCACAGAAAAACCTGGAACGGAAATGCACACCTTCCCTGCAATGAGATATAGCTTTGATCCCTGCTATTGATCTACATTTTTTTTAAATGTATTTTTTAAGATAAAAAAAACTGCTCACTTGAATGTGTGTATGTATGAGTGTATGTGACAGACTGTGTGTATGTATGAGTATATGTGATAGACTGTATGTATGTATGAGTGTATGTGACAGACTATGGATGTATGTATGTATGAGTGTATGTGACAGACTATGGATGTATGTATGTATGTATGTATGAGTGTGTGTGTGTGACAGACTGTATGAGGGAGTGTGACAGACTGTATGAGTGTGTGTGACTGACTGTATGAGTTTGTGTGTCTGTGACTGACTGTATGAGTTTGTGTGTATATATGACTGACTATGAGTGTGTGTGTCTGTGACAGACTGTATGTATGAGTGTATGTGAAAGACCATGTATGAGTGTGTGTGTCTATGTGACTGACTCTGAGTGTATGTGTCTATGTTACAGACTGTATGTATGAGTGTGTGTGTGTGTCTGACAGACTGCATGTATGTATGACTGTGTGTCTGCGACAGACTATGTATGTATGTATGTATGTATGTATGAGTGTGTCTGTGAACGACTGTATGTATGAGTGTGTGTGTGTCTGACAGATTGTATGTATGTGTGAGTGTGTGCCTGGCAGACTGTATGTATGTATGTATGTATGTATGAGTGTGTTTCTATGTGACAGTATGTATATGTGTGACAGGCTGTATGTATGAGTATATGTGTCTATGTGACTGACTGTATATGACTGCATGTGATTGTGTGTATGTGCTGTTGTCTGGCTCCTAGATTTTTTTCCTGGCTCCTAAAACTTAGTTAAGGTTGTCAAGCCCTGGTATAAATTTTACTAGTTATATACATATATTTGGGGTCCACCTTAAGCTTTTGGAAATATTTAATATTTTACAGTTTATTTTCTGGTCAGAAATGTAATGTTTGTTTGCTGAGAGGGTAGTGGATGCATGGAATAGTCTTCCAGTAGAAGTGGTAGAGGTTAATACAGTGAAGGAGTTTAAGCATGCATGGGATAGGTATAAGGCTATCCTAGATATAATATAAGGTCAGGGACTAATGAAAGGATTACATTACTGAGAGGGTAATGGATGCATGGAATAGTCTTCCAGTAGAAGTGGTAGAGGTCAATGCAGTGAAGGAGTTTAAGCATGCATGGGATAGGTATAAGGCTATCCTAGATATAAGATAAGGCCAGGGACCAATGAAAGTATTACTATACTGAGAGGGTAGTGGATGCATGGAATAGCCTTCCAGTAGAAGTGGTAGAGGTTAATACAGTGAAGGAGTTTAAGCATGCATGGGATAGGTATAAGGCTATCCTAGATATAATATAAGGTCAGGGACTAATGAAAGGATTACATTACTGAGAGGGTAATGGATGCATGGAATAGTCTTCCAGTAGAAGTGGTAGAGGTCAATGCAGTGAAGGAGTTTAAGCATGCATGGGATAGGTATAAGGCTATCCTAGATATAAGATAAGGCCAGGGACCAATGAAAGTATTACTATACTGAGAGGGTAGTGGATGCATGGAATAGCCTTCCAGTAGAAGTGGTAGAGGTTAATACAGTGAAGGAGTTTAAGCATGCATGGGATAGGTATAAGGCTATCCTAGATATAAGATAAGGTCAGGGACTAATGAAAGTATTACTTTACTGAGAGGGTAGTGGATACATGGAATGGCATTCCAGCAGAAGTGGTAGGTTCATACTGATGTATGTTTTATGGTGTACACACAGCTCGCTGACTATATTTCATGTAATAGTGATAAAATGCACCTGCCTGATGTAGATGTTGTGCTGTGAATGTATCTGTTGTATACCAAGGATCCTGGTAATGTTGGTGGGAACTTGGTGATATAATATACACTGTGACAAGCTTTATTTTTACTGCTGCTATACCCGGCGAGCAAAAATGCTGTCCCCCCCAGATTTGTGGGGGTTCCTACACCCATGAGTATGTAGGATGTATATATACACACACACACAATCCAATTCATGTAAAGTGCAGCCCGGCAGTATGTAGGATGTATATACACACACACAATCCAATTCATGTAAAGTGCAGCTTGGCAGTATGTAGGATGTATATACACACACACACAATCCAATTCATGTAAAGTGCAGCCCGGCAGTATGTAGGATGTATATACACACACACAATCCAATTCATGTAAAGTGCAGCCCGGCAGTATGTAGGATGTATATACACACACACACAATCCAATTCATGTAAAGTGCAGCCCGGCAGTATGTAGGATGTATATACACACACACACAATCCAATTCATGTAAAGTGCAGCCCGGCAGTATGTAGGATGTATATACACACACGCACAATCCAATTCATGTAAAGTGCAGCCCGGCAGTATGTAGGATGTATACACACACACACACAATCCAATTCATGTAAAGTGCAGCCCGGCAGTATGTAGGATGTATATACACACAGACACAATCCAATTTATTAATCACAGTGCAGATCTCAAAGGACTTACCATGATTAATTAAACTGATTGTGTCTCTGTGTGTATATACATTCTACATACTGCCGGGCTCCACTTTACATGAATTGGATTGTGTCTGTGTATATACATCCTACATACTGCCGGGCTGCACTTTACATGAATTGGATTGTGTGTGTGTGTGTGTGTATATACATCCTACATACTGCTGGGCTGCACTGTACATGAATTGGATTGTGTGTGTGTGTATATACATCCTACATACTGCCGGGCTGCACTTTACATGAATTGGATTGTGTGTGTGTGTATATACATCCTACATACTGCCAGGCTGCACTTTACATGAAATGGATTGTGTGTGTGTGTGTATATACATCCTACATACTGCCTGGCTGCACTTTACATGAAATGGATTGTGTGTGTGTGTATATACATCCTACATACTGCCGGGCTGCACTTTACATGAATTGGAATGTGTGTGTGTGTATATACATCCTACATACTGCCGGGCTGCACTTTACATGAATTGGATTGTGTGTGTGTATATACATCCTACATACTGCCGGGCTGCACTTTACATGAATTGGATTGTGTGTGTGTGTGTGTATATACATCCTACATACTGCCGGGCTGCACTTTACATGAATTGGATTGTGTGTGTGTGTATATACATCCTACATACTGCCAGGCTGCACTTTACATGAATTGGATTGTGTGTGTGTATATACATCCTACATACTGCCGGGCTGCACTTTACATGAATTGGATTGTGTGTGTGTGTATATACATCCTACATACTGCCAGGCTGCACTTTACATGAATTGGATTGTGTGTGTGTGTATATACATCCTACATACTGCCGGGCTCCACTTTACATGAATTGGATTGTGTGTGTGTGTATATACATCCTACATACTGCCAGGCTGCACTTTACATGAAATGGATTGTGTGTGTGTGTGTGTATATACATCCTACATACTGCCGGGCTGCACTTTACATGAATTGGATTGTGTGTGTGTGTATATACATCCTACATACTGCCAGGCTGCACTTTACATGAATTGGATAGTGTGTGTGTATATACATCCTACATACTGCCGGGCTGCACTTTACATGAATTGGATTGTGTGTGTGTGTATATACATCCTACATACTACCAGGCTGCACTTTACATGAATTGGATTGTGTGTGTGTGTATATACATCCTACATACTGCCGGGCTGCACTTTACATGAATTGGATTGTGTGTGTGAGTGTATATACATCCTACATACTGCCAGGCTGCACTTTACATGAATTGGATTGTGTGTGTGTATATACATCCTACATACTGACGGGCTGCACTTTACATGAATTGGAATGTGTGTGTGTGTGTGTATATACATCCTACATACTGCCGGGCTGCACTTTACATGAATTGGATTGTGTCTGTGTATATACATCCTACATACTGCCGGGCTGCACTTTACATGAAATGGAATGTGTGTGTGTGTATGTACATCCTACATACTGCCGGGCTGTACTTTACATGAATTGGATTGTGTGTGTGTATATATACATCCTACATACTGCCAGGCTGCACTTTACATGAATTGGATTGTGAGTGTGTATATACATCCTATATACTGCCGGGCTGCACTTTACATGAATTGGATTGTGTGTGTGTATATATACATCCTACATACTGCCGGGCTGCACTTTACATGAATTGGATTGTGTGTGTGTGTATATACATCCTACATACTGCCAGGCTGCACTTTACATGAATTGGAATGTGTGTGTATATACATCCTACATACTGCCGGGCTGCACTTTACATGGATTGGATTGTGTGTGTGTGTGTGTGTATATACATCCTACATACTGCCAGGCTGCACTTTACATGAATTGGATTGTGTGTGCGTATATACATCCTACATACTGCCGGGCTGCACTTTACATGGATTGGATTGTGTGTGCGTATATACATCCTACATACTGCCGGGCTGCACTTTACATGAATTGGATTGTGTCTGTGTGTATATACATCCTACATACTGCCGGGCTGCACTTTACATGAATTGGATTGTCTGTGTGTATATACATCCTACATACTGCCAGGCTGCACTTTACATGAATTGGATTGTGTGTGTGTGTATATACATCCTACATACTGCCAGGCTGCACTTTACATGAATTGGATTGTGTGTGTCTTTGTGTATATATACATCCTACAAACTGCTGGGCTGCACTTTACATGAATTGGATTGTGTGTGTGTGTGTGTGTATATACATCCTACATACTGCCAGGCTGCACTTTACATGAATTGGATTCTTTGTCTATGTGTATATACACCCTACATACAGCTGGGCTGCACTATACATGAATTGGATTGTGTGTGTGTGTATATACATCCTACATACTGCCAGGCTGCACTTTACATGAATTGGATTGTGTGTGTGTGTATATACATCCTACATACTGCCTTGCTGCACTTTACATGAATTGGATTGTGTCTGTGTGTGTATATACATCCTACACAGGGCCGGGCTGCACTTTACATGAATTGGATTGTGTGTGTGTGTATATACATCCTACATACTGCCGGGCTGCACTTTACATGAATTGGATTGTGTGTGTGTATATACATCCTACATACTGCCAGGCTGCACTTTACATGAATTGGATTGTGTGTGTGTGTATATACATCCTACATACTGCCAGGCTGCACTTTACATGAATTGGATTGTGTGTGTGTGTATATACATCCTACATACTGCTGGGCTGCACTTTACATGAATTAGATTGTGTGTGTGTGTGTGTGTATATACATCCTACATACTGCCAGGCTGCACTTTACATGAATTGGATTGTGTCTGTGTGTATATACTTCCTACATACTGCTAGGCTGCACTTTACATGAATTGGATTGTGTGTGTGTGTGTATATACATCCTACATACTGCCAGGCTGCACTTTACATGAATTGGATTGTGTGTGTGTGTGTGTGTGTGTGTATATACATCCTACATACTGCTGGGCTGCACTTTACATGAATTGGATTGTGTGTGTGTGTGTATATACATCCTACATACTGCCAGGCTGCACTTTACATGAATTGGATTGTGTCTGTGTGTATATACTTCCTACATACTGCTAGGCTGCACTTTACATGAATTGGATTGTGTGTGTGTGTGTATATACATCCTACATACTGCCAGGCTGCACTTTACATGAATTGGATTGTGTGTGTGTGTGTGTGTGTGTATATACATCCTACATACTGCTGGGCTGCACTTTACATGAATTGGATTGTGTGTGTGTGTGTATATACATCCTACATACTGCCAGGCTGCACTTTACATGAATTGGATTGTGTGTGTGTATATACATCCAACATACTGCTAGGCTGCACTTTACATGAATTGGATTGTGTCTGTGTGTGTATATACATCCTACATACTGCTGGGCTGCACTTTACATGAATTGGATTGTGTGTGTGTGTATATACATCCTACATACTGCCGGGCTGCACTTTACATGAATTGGATTGTGTGTGTGTGTGTGTGTATATACATCATACATACTGCTAGGCTGCACTTTATATGAATTGGATTGTGTGTGTGTATATACATCCTACATACTGCCGGGCTGCACTTTACATGAATTGGATTGTGTGTGTGTGTATATACATCCTACATACTGCTGGGCTGCACTTTACATGAATTGGATTGTGTGTGTGTGTGTATATACATCCTACATACTGCCAGGCTGCACTTTACATGAATTGGATTGTGTGTGTGTATATACATCCTACATACTGCCGGGCTGCACTTTACATGAATAGGATTGTGTGTGTGTGTGTATATACTAGACATGTGCAAAACTAAAATTTTCGTTTCGTTTTCGTCCATTCGGACGAAAATGTTATTTATTTCGTCTAAAACGAATTTCGTTCATTAGTGCATTCGTTTCAGACGAAATTCGTTCATTATTTTCGTTTCGTTAATTTTTTTCGTTCGTTTTATAGAATACAATGTAATACTATTGGCTTTCTATAAACCGAACGAGAGCCCCATTCATAAGAAATTCTTATGAATGGGGCTCTCGTTCGGTTCATAGAAAGGCAATAGTATTACTTGTATTCTATAAGCCGAAAGTCTATAAACCGAACGACTTTCGGTTTATAGACTTTCGGCTTATGGAATACATGTAATCCTATTGCTATTCTATAAACCGAACGACTTTCGGTTTATAGAATAGCCATAGGTTTACATGTATTACATAAGCCGAAAGTCTATAAACCGAAAGTCGTTCGGTTTATAGGCTGTCGGCATTTAACTATACAGAGACAGAGTCTCCATTCATAAAATTATGAATGGAGACTTTGTCTCCGTGTAGTAAAATGCCGACAGCCTATAAACCGAACGTTCGGTTTATAGGCTGTGGGCATTTTACTACACGGAGACAAAGTCTCCATTCATAATTTTATGAATGGAGACTCTGTCTCCGTGTAGTAAAATGCCGACAGCCTATAAACCGAACGTTCGGTTTATAGGCTGTCGGCTTATGGAATACATGTATTCCTATTGCTATTCTATAAACCGAAAGTCGTTCGGTTTATAGAATAGCAATAGGAATACATGTATTCCATAAGCCGACAGCCTATAAACCGAACGTTCGGTTTATAGGCTGTCGGCATTTTACTACACGGAGACAGAGTCTCCATTCATAAAATTATGAATGGAGACTTTGTCTCCGTGTAGTAAAATGCCGACAGCCTATAAACCGAACGTTCGGTTTATAGGCTGTCGGCTTATGGAATACATGTATATAATAAATAATATGTTATAATGTATATAATAAATAATAAAATTATGAATGGAGACTTTGTCTCCGTGTAGTAAAATGCCGAAAGCCTATAAACCGAACGATCCGTTTATAGACTTTCGGCTTATATAATACATGTAATCCTATGGCTATTCTATAAACCGAACGTTCGGTTTATAGAATAGCAATAGGAATACATGTATTCCATAAGCCGACAGCCTATAAACCGAACGTTCGGTTTATAGGCTGTGGGCATTTTACTACACGGAGACAAAGTCTCCATTCATAATTTTATGAATGGAGACTCTGTCTCCGTATAGTTAAATGCCGGCTTTTAACTATACGGAGACAAAGTCTCCATTTATAATTTTATGAATGGAGACTCTGTCTCCGTATAGTTAAATGCCGGTGTTCTGACAAATTTCTGGAGCAAATTCTCCTGCGCAATCGCAGGAGAATTTGCTCACTGCGCATGCGCATAAAGTTACAGCTGATAACTCAGCTGTAACTTTGTGACCACCGCGCATGCGCCAGCTGCGCAACCCACCTCCCGCCCCCTCACACCCCCTGCACACCCCTTCTTACCAGATCATCGACCACAGCGATACACAGCGCATGCGCACGCCTATCCAGCCGTTTGGGAATGTGCGCGTCCGTTGTTGTGTTCTTAAGGTGGTAAGTAACATGGGGCGTCGGGACATAAGGGGGCAAGCATCCTGGTGAGGGCTGCCTCATCTTGATGGGATTTGTGATCCTCCTGCTGCATCAATAATACAGCAGGAGGATCACAAATCCCATCAAGATGAGGCAGCCCTCACCAGGATGCTTGCCCCCTTATGTCCCGACGCCCCGTGTTACTTACCACCTTAAGAACACAACAACGGACGCGCGCATTCCCAAACGGCTGGATAGGCGTGCGCATGCGCTGTGTATCGCTGTGGTCGATGATCTGGTAAGAAGGGGTGTGCGGCGGGTGTGAGGGGGCGGGAGGTGGGTTGCGCAGCTGTCTCATGCACGGTGGTCACAAAGTTACAGCTGAGTTATCAGCTGTAACTTTATGCGCATGCGCAGTGAGCAAATTCTCCTGCGATTGCGCAGGAGAATTTGCTCCAGAAATTTGTCAGAACACCGGCTTTTAACTATACGGAGACAAAGTCTCCATTTATAATTTTATGAATGGAGACTCTGTCTCCGTATAGTTAAATGCCCACAGCCTATAAACCGAACGTTCGGTTTATAGGCTGTCGGCTTTTAACTATACGTTTGTCTCCATTCATAAATTTATGAATGGAGACTCTGTCTCCGTATAGTTAAATGCTATTGTATTCTATAAACCGACTCTATTTCGGCTTATAGAATGCAATAGTACTACGAATGGACGAATGAACGAATGATTTTCCTTTATTAACTATTCGTTCATTCGATTTAGTTAGCTTAGCATTTTCGTTCTTCGTTTTTCGGGCGAATGGACGAAAATGCAATTTTCGGACGAAAATGCATTCGTCCGAAAACGAATGCACATGTCTAGTATATATTCACATGTAAATTGCTTTTTTAATAAAAAATTATGATATAAATAAAATCTTGTTTTTATTTCCTTTTATGTGACAAAGCTGCCTCTCTCTTTCCCTTGCCCCCAGATTTGTCGCTCTCCCCCCCTTAGTGTTGTCTCTCTCTCACCCTCCCTTTGGCTCCCCCCTCGCTCCCCTTGTGTCTGTCTCTTCCCCCCTTCCCTCCCCTTGTTTCTCTCTGCCCCCCCCCCCTTGTTATTCTGTCCCCCCCTCACCTGTTTCTTGCTCCCTGGTGGCTAGTGGGGGCAGCCGGGGGATGTATGCACTATACATAATAGACGGAAGTGTCGGGCAGCATGGAGGTTGTCTGCACGATTCGTGCAGACATCCCCCAGCTGCCCGATTCTCCCTGGTGGCTAGCGAGGCAGCGGTGGATGTCTGCGCGATGAGCGAGACCTCCCCTGCTGCCGCCCGGAACGACAGCCAGGACTTTTATGAGGAAGCCGGAAGTACCCAGCTTCATCATAGAAGTCCCGGCGGTCATGCCGGGCGGCAGCAGGAGAGGTCTCGCTCATCGCGCAGACATCCTCCGCTCCCTCGCTAGCCACCAGGGAGAATCGGGCAGCTGGGGGATGTCTGCACGAATCGTGCAGACAACCTCCATGCTGCCCGACACTTATGTATAGTGCATACATCCCCCGGCTGCCCCCGCTAGCCACCAGGGAGCAAGAAACAGGTGAGGGGGGGACAGAATAACAAGGGGGGGGGGGGGCAGAGAGAAACAAGGGGAGGGAAGGGGGGAAGAGACAGACACAAGGGGAGCGAGGGGGGAGCCAAAGGGAGGGTGAGAGAGAGACAACACTAAGGGGGGGAGAGCGACAAATCTGGGGGCAAGGGAAAGAGAGAGGCAGCATTGTCACATAAAAGGAAATAAAAACAAGATTTTTTTATATCATAATTTTTTATTTAAAAAGCAATTTACATGTGAATATATACTAGACATGTGCATTCGTTTTCGGACGAATGCATTTTCGTCCGAAAATTGCATTTTCGTCCATTCGCCCGAAAAACGAAGAACGAAAATGCTAAGCTAACTAAAGCCGGATGAACGAATGGTTAATAAAGGAAAATCATTCGTTCATTCGTCCATTCGTAGTACTATTGCATTCTATAAGCCGAAATAGAGTCGGTTTATAGAATACAATAGCATTTAACTATACGGAGACAGAGTCTCCATTCATAAAATTATAAATGGAGACTTTGTCTCCGTATAGTTAAAAGCCGGCATTTAACTATACAGAGACAGAGTCTCCATTCATAAAATTATGAATGGAGACTTTGTCTCCGTGTAGTAAAATGCCCACAGCCTATAAACCGAACGTTCGGTTTATAGGCTGTCGGCTTATGGAATACATGTATTCCTATTGCTATTCTATAAACCGAACTTTCGGTTTATAGAATAGCCATAGGATTACATGTATTACATAAGCCGAAAGTCTATAAACCGATCGTTCGGTTTATAGACTTTCGGCATTTTACTACACGGAGACAAAGTCTCCATTCATAATTTTATGAATGGAGACTCTGTCTCTGTATAGTTAAATGCCGACAGCCTATAAACCGAACGACTTTCGGTTTATAGACTTTCGGCTTATGTACTACATGTAATCCTATGGCTATTCTATAAACCGAAAGTCGTTCGGTTTATAGTTTAGCAATAGCATTACATGTATTCTATAAACCGAACGTCGTTCGTTTTAAAGACTTTCGGCTTACAGAATACTATTGGCATTCTATAAACCGAACTAGAGTCGAGTCCCCATTCATAAGAAATTCTTATGAATGAGGAGGGACTCTAGTTAGGTTTATAGAATGCCAATAGTATTCTATAAGCCGAAAGTCTTTAAAACGAACGACGTTCGGTTTATAGAATGCATGTAATGCTATTGCTGTTCTATAAGCCGAATGTCTTTCGGCTTATAGAACAGCAATAGCATTACATGTATTCTATAAACCGAACGTCGTTTGTTTTAAAGACTTTCGGCTTATAGAATACATGCTGCTATTGGCTTTCTATAAACCGAAAGAGTCCCCATTCATACGAATAGGTCAATTGACCTATTCGTATGAATGGGAACTCAATTTCGGTTTATAGGAAGCTAATAGCATTACATGCATTCCATAAACCGAAAGTCATTCATGTCGGTTTATGGAATGTAGTACAATGCTATTGGTATTGTAAACCGACTCTATTTCGGTTTAGAATGCCAATAGCACGAATGGACGAATGGACGAATGAACGAATGATTTTCGTTTATTAACCATTCGTTCATTCGGATTTTGTTAGTTAAAATTTTCGTTATTCGTTTTTCGGACGAATGGACGAAAATGCTATTTTCGTCCGAAAATGCATTCGTCCGAAAACGAATGCACATGTCTAGTATATACATCCTACATACTGCCAGTCTGCACTTTACATGAATTGGATTGTGTGTGTGTGTATATACATCCTACATACTGCCGGGCTGCACTTTACATGAAATGGATTGTGTGTGTGTGTGTGTGTGTGTATATATACATCCTACATACTGCCGGGCTGCACTTTACATGAATTGGATTGTGTGTGTCTGTGTGTGTATATACATCCTACATACTGCCGGGCTGCACTTTACATGAATTGGATTGTGTGTGTGTGTATATACATCCTACATACTGCCGGGCTGCACTTTACATGAAATGGATTGTGTGTGTGTGTGTGTGTGTATATACATCCTACATACTGCCGGGCTGCACTTTACATGTATGTATGCAAAGGGGATAGATGCCCGATTCCTGAGACATACCATAACCCCACAGTCACCCATAACCATACCAGCCCATGTTCCCCCCAATAATGGACACGAGACTTGTGATGGTACAACAAGGCCACAGCACTTCTTTATTAAACACATATCAGGCTGTATAAACCACCACCATCCTTTAATACTTATATGTATAAAACAGAATACAGCCTGACAAATTGACTAAGCCCTTGCCAGTAAAACCATTTTCCACTTCCACCCATATATTTATATATGGCCACCTTTTTCCAACCAAATCCAGAATCCAGAAGCTCGCCTCCCCTCCTCGTCCCTTGAGATGCCATAACTCCACCTGGCCCATCTCTCCCACAATGCTTACCACTAGCCGACTCACTTAGCTCAGTGGGCACGTCCACTACAAACAACTTCCATGTTGCTTTTAAGGTTAGGGGAGGACCCGAGCACCATTCTCCTTGTAATAACTCCAACTCCATTTTCCAAAACATATCCCCTACTGGCAAGGACAGCCAACCCCCGCCACAGACCCGCTCGTTTAACACCTTAATTCAGCGGGGACCACCCACCACCACCGCCATGGCCTGTTCCAAACCATCCTGCAACGCCAAGTTAAACAGATCAAGGCCCACCTCAGTTAAGTGAACTCCATCACTCCTGAAATACCTAGCCGCATCGGACTCAAAAACCCTATGGCGTATAGTCACGCCCCCCACACTCAACACAAAACGAGACACTCGTTTATTCAATTTTACCCGGCTCCGTTCCAGCGCCCTCTGATTGAGCGCACACCTCCAATAATTACGTGGTACCACCTCTGACCACACCAGCGACACACCAGGAAAGAGCACCAGCAGCCTCGCCAGATCCCTTTTTATGGTATCCCCCAGGGTCCACACAGGGACCGAACCCAGATCATTACCCCCCAGATGAATAAGTAAAATATCAGGGGGCCCCAACAGCCGAGACAGCTGAACCACCTCGGGTAACAAGCGTACCCACCGCATACCCCGGAACCCGAACCAACGAACGTCCGCCACGGCTCCCGGAAAGCCCAGGCACTCTCCCCCAGGTCGCACGGCAGCCCGACTCCGTGCCCAGAATATGTACGAGTGGCCTATAAGCCACACCCTCCTAGGCGCAACATCTGTGAATTTAAAGCAGAGGAAACTGAGATCAGACCAGCCGGACGGACATAAGATAGAAACCTGCGGGATTCCCACCGCCCAATCTGCCTGATAGCCCGCTCAGCATAACCCAGCCTTGCGGCCTCAGACGCAGCGCCAATCCTGAACGAGTGACCCCCGAACTCCCGGCTTGGAAGGCCCAGGGCCTCGACTGCCATCCGGAAGACCCTGATAAACTGGAATCTAGACAAAGGAGTCGCATCAGCGTGCACCAGCAATGAATTGGAACCGGCCGGTCGGACCAAACCGTACCGGTCAAAACAAGCCACCGGGCATACCATAGAACCGGGGACTTCCCGCAGGGAGACCCACTTTCCAACCCCAAGTACATCCGTCTTGGAGCGCCTGATCAAAAACCTCACCAGACCAGGTTCCCGCACCATATCAGCCGCCAGTATACCCCCTGGCTTCGTTTTTGCCTGGCTAACCAATTCCCCAATACGCAAAGCTCCAAAAAATGCCATGGAAAAGGCTAACCGAAACAGATCCACCTCAAAAGGCGAGTGGCAAACCACCGGCAGTATGTGGCACAGGTCCAGCAACAAAGCCCCGGACACCGGTTTACGGTAATCCACGGAATGAACGCCCCTCCTCCAACCCTTCAACGCCTGACGCACTAGAAACTCCTTAGTCACGTCCCGTAGCCCAGAAGCTCTGAACCAGAAACTGAGGCCTGACATCCGTGCCGTTACTGCCGCGGGCGACAAGCCAGCCGCGTCCCAATGCCACAACAACCACAGTAAACCTTCCAAGCGAGCCCCATCATCCCTGAAACCCCCACGAGCCGACTCCAGATCCAACCATTCCCCCCAAACTTTACCGTAACGCTTCCATGTGGATCCAGCGACAGACTGGCTAACCCACTGTGCTATTCGCCCAACCCAAGGTCCCACAGCGTCGACGGGCACGGGATACCCTCCGGGTCCGCCCATGGTGCTGCCGCCCGGAACGTTGCCCACTGCGAACGAGAAAGTGCATCCGCAATTACGTTATGCACCCCAGGGATATGAACAGCACGAAAGGTCACATTAAAATCAAGGCAGTTAAGGACCAGAAGCCGCAACAGCCGAACTACCGGCGGGGAAGAAGCCGTCAGGTTATTCACCGCCAACACCACTCCCATGTTGTCACAGTGGAAGACCACCCTGCGATCCCGTAACGTAGTTCCCCAAAGGACCACTGACACCAGAATAGGAAATAGCTCCAAAAAAGCTAAATTCTTTGTCAGGCACCCCGAACCCCAGAACGGGGGCCAAGTCTCGGCAGACCACTGGGACCCCAAAATCGCCCCGTAGCCCACGGATCCTGAGGCATCCGTGTACAGATGGAGATCTGCGTTGGACACCTCCGGAGCCTGCCACAACGACCGTCCATTGTACCTGCTCAAAAAATCATCCCACACCGCCAGATCATCCCTTAGGGGCCGAGTGAGCCTGACATAATGGTGCGGCCGGCACACCCCCGCCGTAGCCCCCGCCAGACGTCTGCTAAACACCCTGCCCATTGGCATAATTTTACAGGCAATGTTGAGCTTCCCCAATAAAGATTGCAACGCCCTGAGCTGAATTTTCCTCAAGCCGCAAGCCTTAGAAATGACTGCCCTAAGGCCCAACAATTTATCCTGAGGAAGCCGGCATTCCCCGGCCAGGGAGTCAATCTCAATGCCCAGGAATGAAATACAGGTTTTGTCTGCCGCCAATGGGACCCCAAACGAAGCCATAACCACCTGGGCCGTCCTCAACAAATGGCCACAGACTTGCAAACCCGAGGGACCCACCAGCAGGAAGTCATCCAGGTAGTGCATCACTGAGTTGCACCCGGACTCCTCCCTGATCACCCAATCCAAAAATGTGCTAAAGCACTCAAGATAAAAACAGGAAATAGAACAACCCATGGGAAGGCACAAGTCAACGTAAAACTTCCCTTCAAAATGGCACCCGAGGAGGTGATGACAGTCTGGATGAACCGGAAGAAGCCGGAAGGCCGACTCCACATCGGTTTTTGCCATCAAAGCACCAGCCCCAGCCGCCCTCACCATCCTAACCGCCGAATCAAAGGACGCATAAGACACCCGGCACAATTCCGCATCAATGTCATCGTTAACCGACTCCCCATAGGGGTAAGACAGATGCTGGATCAGCCGGAACTTTCCCGGTTCCTTTTTGCGAACCACCCCCAGGGGAGAAACCCGTAAAGCGGCCAACGGGGGCGAATCAAAAGGACCCGCCATACGGCCCAGAGCCACTTCCTTAGCCAACTTATCCCGCACCACCTCAGGGTGCTCAGCCACCGAACGCAAATTACGCAACCGCAAACAAACCTCCCGCTCCTGAAAGGGGATCCTGAAACCAAACTCAAACCCGTGCAACAAAATGTCCGCCGCCCTACGATTCCTATACCGGCTTAGCCATGGGCGCATTGCCCCGACGTCCACCGGCGTCATCCCCCTTTCCGCCCACGTCAGACTTGTCCCCACCTCTCTGACGCTTAAAGCACCGGGTGGCGGGGTGGCTACCCCCGCAACCGGAACACTCATGTTTGAAGCGACAACCGGCGCCAAACTTGCACTGACCCTCATTAAATTGCCAGCACCCTCCCGGTCGTCGTTGGGTCGTGGCCGAGGGAGAGGGCGAACCCAGTCCCCCGACCCCCCCAAGAAAGGACGTCAAACCCCCCTGATGCGAGGCTGGCCGGGTCATAATGGCCAGCCACAGCCCCACGTCCATTTGATCCCAACCCAAAGTAGGCCGTAAAGCAATCCGTTGCCGGAATTGCTCATCATAGCGCCACCAGCTGAGACCCCCATAAATCCTACACGCATTCCAGATTGGATCCTGGTAACAAAACAAGGAGCAACATTTTTCAGGGGATTTCTCCCCGATGACGCTGGCCAAGATGGAGAAAGCCCGAATCCAATTCCCATAATTCTTTGGGATTTTGCGATAACGGTACTTCTCCTTTTCTTTCTCGGCATCCTTCAACTCCTTCTCAGGAGGAGGAACGTCCTCCATGGGGAGGAGCGAATAAATTTCCACATACTCGCCCTTCCAAATACGCTCCCTTACCTCCGGCTTAAGATGAAGGCCTAAGGGGCCCGACCAACATAAATACGCGGCCCCATGCGCCATCGGTGCAACTGGGTGTGTCAAATCAGCCGCCCCAACCATGGACGCCGACGTACTCGGTGCCGCCGATGTACTAGGCATTGACAAGGGAACCGCAGGGAGCGCCGCAGCAGTGGCCGCCGGCAGCAACAAAGGGGGCGGTAATAAGGGGGACTGTGGGACCCCCGCCGTGCCCGGTAAACCAGAAACCACCCCCGGTGAACCCCCCGTGGAACCCCACACGCTGCCCATCGTACTATCGATGCCCTGCAGGGCCGCACTACCAGAAGGCCCAGCCACCCGGCTCACTTGCTCGATCGCCCCCCGCAAGCATTGCAACAAATCCACCCAAGGCTGACTAGCAGGAGTAACGGTAGACCCCACCCCACCCACCCCAGAAAACCCCGCCAAAGGTTGCCCCGTGGACTCACCAGTGTCTCCCTGTACCGCGCCCAGAGCCGGCGTGGAGGCCCGGGAGGCCGCTGAATCACCCGCAACCTGGGAAGCAGGATGGGGGACGTAGAGTGGCACAGCACTAGTAGCTGGAGCCTGTGAAGGAGAGACAGGTGAATACAACGCCAGATCAGGAGGAGAGAGAAGCCCAGCCAAGGGAACCTGGTAAGTAGTCACAGGGGTAGGAGTAGGGGACGGGGTAGGGGGCAGTAAGAGACCCAGGGCCGAATCCTCATCCCCAGAAGACCCACTGCAGCTGCCCACAGCCTCCCCACTGCCCCCCGCCCGGGAGGGTAATCGAAGGGACCCTCGTTTTAGGCCCTGAGGCCTACTCACCACCCTGGCCTGCCGATCTGTGCTCCTCCTCCTGCTAGGCCCCGCATCCGGACGCGGGGGGGAAGGTAGCAGGGCTGTACCGGACCTGGTCACAGCCCTGGATGTCCTCCGTCCGTCGCGCTCCAAACCCCGAGGGGAGGGGCGCGGCCTGCAATCCCTGCTCCCACTAGCCACCGGGGACGGTCGCGTGGCTGCACTAGCAGGCCCGCCGCCGGACGCAGCGGGCCGCGCGGCCGACGGGCGAAGGCCGCTTCTTCGCCCAGCTCCACTCCTGCTCCGATGAGGCTGGATGGAGCCGGCATCCGGGCTCAGTCGAGCGGGCGGGCGGGACACCCGCCGCGCCCCGCCACGAGGACCCGCGGGAGGCGATGCCACCGCGGGTGTAGCAGCCTGCAGCGCTGCAAACTGCTGCCTCAACCGTCTGCCACAATCTGTAAGGGCCTCAGCCCTCAGGGCAGCGAGCATTGCCTCAATCTCCATGCCTGGGCCGTGAATAAAACACCAGAGCTGCAAAAAATTGCTACCAGGTGCGTTTACAGATTAAAATGGCTGCTGGGGAGAGAGGCTCCAGGGCTTTTATCAACTCAACCTTGAAGCCCCTCCCCCAGCCCCCGTCAGTCATCTCTTGCCTCCCCCTCGCCCATACATGTCCTGTACAATTAATCTGCATAATTTCCCAGGGTTCTTGAATTGGATTGTGTGTGTCTGTGTGTGTATATACATCCTACATACTGCCAGGCTGCACTTTACATGAATTGGATTGTGTCTGTGTGTATATACATCCTACATACTGCCGGGCTGCACTTTACATGAATTGGATTGTGTGTGTGTGTGTATATACATCCTACATACTGCCCGGCTGTACTTTACATGAATTGGATTGTGTGTGTGTATATATACATCCTACATACTGCCGGGCTGCACTTTACATGAATTGGATTGTGTGTGTGTGTGTGTATATACATCCTACATACTGCCAGGCTGCACTTTACATGAATTGGATTTTGTGTGTGTGTGTATATACATCCTACATACTGCCAGGCTGCACTTTACATGAATTGGATTGTGTGTGTGTGTATATACATCCTATATACTGCCGGGCTGCACTTTACATGAATTGGATTGTGTGTGTGTGTATATACATCCTACATACTGCCGGGCTGCACTTTCCATGAATTGGATTGTGTGTGTGTGTATAGCCATCCTACATACTGCCGGGCTGCACTTTACATGAATTGGATTGTGTGTGTGTGTGTATATACATCCTACATACTGCCAGGCTGCACGTTACATGAATTGGATTGTGTCTGTGTGTGTATATACATCCTACATACTGGCGGGCTGCACTTTACATGAATTGGATTGTGTGTGCATGTGTATATACATCCTACATACTGCTAGTCTGCACTTTACATGAATTGGATTGTGTGTGTGTGTATATACATCCTACATACTGCCAGGCTGCACGTTACATGAATTGGATTGTGTGTGTGTGTATATACATCCTACATACTGCTGGGCTGCACTTTAGATGAATTGGATTGTGTGTGTGTGTATATATACATCTTACATACTGCCAGGCTGCACTTTACATGAATTGGATTGTGTGTGTGTGTATATACATCCTACATACTGCCAGGCTGCACTTTACATGAATTGGATTGTGTGTGTGTGTATACATCCTACATACTGCCGGGCTGCACTTTACATGAATTGGATTGTGTGTGTGTGTATATGCATCCTACATACTGCCAGGCTGCACTTTACATGAATTGGATTGTGTGTGTGTGTATACATCCTACATACTGCCGGACTGCACTTTACATGAATTGGATTGTGTGTGTGTGTACATACATCCTACATATTGCCAGGCTGCACATTACATGAATTGGATTGTGTCTGTGTGTATATCCATCCTACATACTGCCAGGCTGCACTTTACATGAATTGGATTGTGTGTGTGTGTATATACATCCTACATACTGCCGGGCTGCACTTTACATGAATTGGATTGTGTGTGTGTGTATATACATCCTACATACTGCCGGGCTGCACTTTACATGAATTGGATTGTGTGTGTGTATATACATCCTACATACTGCCAGGCTGCACTTTACATGAATTGGATTGTGTGTGTGTGTATATACATCCTACATACTGCTGGGCTGCACTTTACATGAATTGGATTGTGTGTGTGTATATACATCCTACATACTGCCGGGCTGCACTTTACATGAATTGGATTGTGTGTGTGTGTATACATCCTACATCCTACCGGGCTGCACTTTACATGAAATGGATTGTGTGTGTGTGTATATACATCCTACATACTGCCAGGCTGCACTTTACATGAATTGGATTGTGTGTGTGTGTATATACATCCTACATACTGCCGGGCTGCACTTTACATGAATTAGATTGTGTGTGTGTATATATACATCCTACATACTGCCGGGCTGCACTTTACATGAATTGGATTGTGTGTGTGTATATACATCCTACATACTGCTGGGCTGCACTTTACATGAATTGGATTGTGTCTGTGTATATACATCCTACATACTGCCGGGCTGCACTTTACATGAATTGGATTGTGTGTGTGTGTGTATATACATCCTACATACTGCCAGGCTGCACTTTACATGAATTGGATTGTGTGTGTGTGTATATACATCCTACATACTGCCGGGCTGCACTTTACATGTATTGGATTGTGTGTGTGTGTATATACATCCAACATACTGCCAGGCTGCACTTTACATGAATTGGATTGTGTGTGTGTGTATATACATCCAACATACTGCCAGGCTGCACTTTACATGAATTGGATTGTGTGTGTGTGTATACATCCTACATACTGCCGGGCTGCACTTTACATGAATTGGATTGTCTGTGTGTGTATATACATCCTACATACTGCCGGGCTGCACTTTACATGAATTGGATTGTGTGTGTGTGTGTGTGTGTATATACATCCTACATACTGCCGGGCTGCACTTTACATGAATTGGATTGTGTGTGTGTGTGTGTGTATATACATCCTACATACTGCCGGGCTGCACTTTACATGAATTGGATTGTGTGTGTGTGTGTATATACATCCTACATGCTGCCGGGCTGCACTTTACATGAATTGGATTGTGTGTGTGTGTATATACATCCAACATACTGCCGGGCTGCACTTTACATGAATTGGATTGTGTGTGTGTATATATACATCCTACATACTGCCGGGCTGCACTTTACATGAATTGGATTGTGTGTGTGTGTATATACATCCAACATACTGCCAGGCTGCACGTTACATGAATTGGATTGTGTGTGTGTGTGTGTGTGTATATACATCCTACATACTGCCGGGCTGCACTTTAGATGAATTGGATTGTGTGTGTGTATATACATCCTACATACTGCCGGGCTGCACTTTACATGAATTGGATTGTGTCTGTGTGTGTGTGTATATACATCCTACATACTGCCGCGCTGCACATTACATGAATTGGATTGTGTGTGTATGTGTGTATACATCCTACATACTGCCGGGCTGCACTTTACATGAATTGGATTGTGTGTGTGTATATACATCCTACATACTGCCGGGCTGCACTTTACATGAATTGGATTGTGTGTGTGTATATACATCCTACATACTGCCGGGCTGCACTTTACATGAATTGGATTGTGTGTGTGTATATACATCCTACATACTGCCGGGCTGCACTTTACATGAATTGGATTGTGTGTGTGTATATACATCCTACATACTGCCGGGCTGCACTTTACATGAATTGAATTGTGTGTGTGTATATACATCCTACATACTGCCAGGCTGCACTTTACATGAATTGGATCGTGTGTGTGTGTATATACATCCTACATACTGCCGGGCTGCACTTTACATGAAATGGAATGTGTGTGTGTGTATATACATCCTACATACTGCCGGGCTGCACTTTACATGAATTGGATTGTGTGTGCGTGTATATACATCCTACATACTGCCGGGCTGCACTTTACATGAATTGGATTGTGTGTGTGTATATACATCCTACATACTGCCGGGTTGCACTTTACATGAATTGGATTGTGTGTGTGTATATACATCCTACATACTGCCGGGCTGCACTTTACATGAATTGGATTGTGTGTGTATATACATCCTACATACTGCCGGGCTGCACTTTACATGAATTGGATTGTGTGTGTGTATATACATCCTACATACTGCCGGGCTGCACTTTAAATGAATTGGATTGTGTGTGTGTATATACATCCTACATACTGCCGGGCTGCACTTTACATGAATTGGATTGTGTGTGTGTGTATATACATCCTACATACTGCTGGGCTGCACTTTACATGAATTGGATTGTGTGTGTGTATATACACATCCTACATACTGCCGGGCTGCACTTTACATGAATTGGATTGTGTGTGTGTGTATATACATCCTACATACTGCCAGGCTGCACTTTACATGAATTGGATTGTGTGTGTGTGTATATACATCCTACATACTGCCGGGCTGCACTTTACATGAATTGGATTGTGTCTGTGTGTATATACATCCTACATACTGCCGGGCTACACTTTACAAGAATTGGATTGTGTGTGTGTGTGTGTGTATATACATCCTACATACTGCCGGGCTGCACTTTACATGAATTGGATTGTGTCTGTGTATATATACATCCTACATACTGCCGGGCTGCACTTTACATGAATTGGATTGTGTCTGTGTGTATATACATCCTACATACTGCCGGGCTACACTTTACATGAATTGGATTGTGTGTGTGTGTGTGTATATACATCCTACATACTGCCAGGCTGCACTTTACATGAATTGGATTGTGTGTGTGTGTGTATATACATCCTACATACTGCCTGGCTGCACTTTACATGAAATGGATTGTGTGTGTGTGTATATACATCCTACATACTGCCGGGCTGCACTTTACATGAATTGGATTGTGTGTGTGTGTATACATCCTACATACTGCCGGGCTGCACTTTACATGAAATGGATTGTGTGTGTGTGTGTGTGTATATACATCCTACATACTGCCGGGCTGCACTTTACATGAATTGGATTGTGTGTGTGTGTATATACATCCTACATACTGCCGGGCTGCACTTTACATGAATTGGATTGTGTCTGTGTGTATATACATCCTACATACTGCTGGGCTGCACTTTACATGAATTGGATTGTGTGTGTGTGTATATACATCCTACATACTGCCGGGCTGCACTTTACATGAATTGGATTGTGTGTGTGTGTATATACATCCTACATACTGCTGGGCTGCACTTTACATGAATTGGATTGTGTGTGTGTGTATATACATCCTACATACTGCCGGGCTGCACTTTACATGAATTGGATTGTGTGTGTGTGTATATACATCCTACATACTGCTGGGCTGCACTTTACATGAATTGGATTGTGTGTGTGTGTATACATCCTACATACTGCCGGGCTGCACTTTACATGAATTGGATTGTGTGTGTGTATATACATCCTACATACTGCCAGGCTGCACTTTACATGAATTGGATTGTGTGTGTGTGTATATACATCCTACATACTGCTGGGCTGCACTTTACATGAATTGGATTGTGTGTGTGTATATACATCCTACATACTGCCGGGCTGCACTTTACATGAATTGGATTGTGTGTGTGTGTATACATCCTACATCCTACCGGGCTGCACTTTACATGAAATGGATTGTGTGTGTGTGTATATACATCCTACATACTGCCAGGCTGCACTTTACATGAATTGGATTGTGTGTGTGTGTATATACATCCTACATACTGCCGGGCTGCACTTTACATGAATTAGATTGTGTGTGTGTATATATACATCCTACATACTGCCGGGCTGCACTTTACATGAATTGGATTGTGTGTGTGTATATACATCCTACATACTGCTGGGCTGCACTTTACATGAATTGGATTGTGTCTGTGTATATACATCCTACATACTGCCGGGCTGCACTTTACATGAATTGGATTGTGTGTGTGTGTGTATATACATCCTACATACTGCCAGGCTGCACTTTACATGAATTGTATTGTGTGTGTGTGTATATACATCCTACATACTGCCGGGCTGCACTTTACATGTATTGGATTGTGTGTGTGTGTATACATCCTACATACTACCGGGCTGCACTTTACATGAATTGGATTGTCTGTGTGTGTATATACATCCAACATACTGCCAGGCTGCACTTTACATGAATTGGATTGTGTGTGTGTGTATACATCCTACATACTGCCGGGCTGCACTTTACATGAATTGGATTGTCTGTGTGTGTATATACATCCTACATACTGCCGGGCTGCACTTTACATGAATTGGATTGTGTGTGTGTGTGTGTGTGTATATACATCCTACATACTGCCGGGCTGCACTTTACATGAATTGGATTGTGTGTGTGTGTGTGTGTGTATATACATCCTACATACTGCCGGGCTGCACTTTACATGAATTGGATTGTGTGTGTGTGTGTATATACATCCTACATGCTGCCGGGCTGCACTTTACATGAATTGGATTGTGTGTGTGTGTATATACATCCAACATACTGCCGGGCTGCACTTTACATGAATTGGATTGTGTGTGTGTATATATACATCCTACATACTGCCGGGCTGCACTTTACATGAATTGGATTGTGTGTGTGTGTATATACATCCTACATACTGCCGGGCTGCACTTTACATGAATTGGATTGTGTGTGTGTGTATATACATCCAACATACTGCCAGGCTGCACGTTACATGAATTGGATTGTGTGTGTGTGTGTGTGTGTGTATATACATCCTACATACTGCCGGGCTGCACTTTACATGAATTGGATTGTGTCTGTGTGTGTGTGTATATACATCCTACATACTGCCGCGCTGCACATTACATGAATTGGATTGTGTGTGTATGTGTGTATACATCCTACATACTGCCGGGCTGCACTTTACATGAATTGGATTGTGTGTGTGTATATACATCCTACATACTGCCGGGCTGCACTTTACATGAATTGGATTGTGTGTGTGTATATACATCCTACATACTGCCGGGCTGCACTTTACATGAATTGGATTGTGTGTGTGTATATACATCCTACATACTGCCGGGCTGCACTTTACATGAATTGGATTGTGTGTGTGTATATACATCCTACATACTGCCGGGCTGCACTTTACATGAATTGAATTGTGTGTGTGTATATACATCCTACATACTGCCAGGCTGCACTTTACATGAATTGGATCGTGTGTGTGTGTATATACATCCTACATACTGCCGGGCTGCACTTTACATGAAATGGAATGTGTGTGTGTGTATATACATCCTACATACTGCCGGGCTGCACTTTACATGAATTGGATTGTGTGTGTGTGTATATACATCCTACATACTGCCGGGCTGCACTTTACATGAATTGGATTGTGTGTGTGTATATACATCCTACATACTGCCGGGCTGCACTTTACATGAATTGGATTGTGTGTGTGTATATACATCCTACATACTGCCGGGCTGCACTTTACATGAATTGGATTGTGTGTGTGTATATACATCCTACATACTGCCGGGCTGCACTTTACATGAATTGGATTGTGTGTGTATATACATCCTACATACTGCCGGGCTGCACTTTACATGAATTGGATTGTGTGTGTGTATATACATCCTACATACTGCCGGGCTGCACTTTAAATGAATTGGATTGTGTGTGTGTATATACATCCTACATACTGCCGGGCTGCACTTTACATGAATTGGATTGTGTGTGTGTGTATATACATCCTACATACTGCCGGGCTGCACTTTACATGAATTGGATTGTGTGTGTGTATATACATCCTACATACTGCCGGGCTGCACTTTACATGAATTGGATTGTGTGTGTGTATATACATCCTACATACTGCCGGGCTGCACTTTACATGAATTGAATTGTGTGTGTGTATATACATCCTACATACTGCCAGGCTGCACTTTACATGAATTGGATCGTGTGTGTGTGTATATACATCCTACATACTGCCGGGCTGCACTTTACATGAAATGGAATGTGTGTGTGTGTATATACATCCTACATACTGCCGGGCTGCACTTTACATGAATTGGATTGTGTGTGCGTGTATATACATCCTACATACTGCCGGGCTGCACTTTACATGAATTGGATTGTGTGTGTATATACATCCTACATACTGCCGGGTTGCACTTTACATGAATTGGATTGTGTGTGTGTATATACATCCTACATACTGCCGGGCTGCACTTTACATGAATTGGATTGTGTGTGTATATACATCCTACATACTGCCGGGCTGCACTTTACATGAATTGGATTGTGTGTGTGTATATACATCCTACATACTGCCGGGCTGCACTTTAAATGAATTGGATTGTGTGTGTGTATATACATCCTACATACTGCCGGGCTGCACTTTACATGAATTGGATTGTGTGTGTGTGTATATACATCCTACATACTGCTGGGCTGCACTTTACATGAATTGGATTGTGTGTGTGTATATACACATCCTACATACTGCCGGGCTGCACTTTACATGAATTGGATTGTGTGTGTGTGTATATACATCCTACATACTGCCAGGCTGCACTTTACATGAATTGGATTGTGTGTGTGTGTATATACATCCTACATACTGCCGGGCTGCACTTTACATGAATTGGATTGTGTCTGTGTGTATATACATCCTACATACTGCCGGGCTACACTTTACAAGAATTGGATTGTGTGTGTGTGTGTGTGTATATACATCCTACATACTGCCGGGCTGCACTTTACATGAATTGGATTGTGTCTGTGTATATATACATCCTACATACTGCCGGGCTGCACTTTACATGAATTGGATTGTGTCTGTGTGTATATACATCCTACATACTGCCGGGCTACACTTTACATGAATTGGATTGTGTGTGTGTGTGTGTATATACATCCTACATACTGCCAGGCTGCACTTTACATGAATTGGATTGTGTGTGTGTGTGTATATACATCCTACATACTGCCTGGCTGCACTTTACATGAAATGGATTGTGTGTGTGTGTATATACATCCTACATACTGCCGGGCTGCACTTTACATGAATTGGATTGTGTGTGTGTGTATACATCCTACATACTGCCGGGCTGCACTTTACATGAAATGGATTGTGTGTGTGTGTGTGTGTATATACATCCTACATACTGCCGGGCTGCACTTTACATGAATTGGATTGTGTGTGTGTGTATATACATCCTACATACTGCCGGGCTGCACTTTACATGAATTGGATTGTGTCTGTGTGTATATACATCCTACATACTGCTGGGCTGCACTTTACATGAATTGGATTGTGTGTGTGTGTATATACATCCTACATACTGCCGGGCTGCACTTTACATGAATTGGATTGTGTGTGTGTGTATATACATCCTACATACTGCTGGGCTGCACTTTACATGAATTGGATTGTGTGTGTGTGTATATACATCCTACATACTGCCGGGCTGCACTTTACATGAATTGGATTGTGTGTGTGTGTATATACATCCTACATACTGCTGGGCTGCACTTTACATGAATTGGATTGTGTGTGTGTGTATACATCCTACATACTGCCGGGCTGCACTTTACATGAATTGGATTGTGTGTGTGTATATACATCCTACATACTGCCAGGCTGCACTTTACATGAATTGGATTGTGTGTGTGTGTATATACATCCTACATACTGCTGGGCTGCACTTTACATGAATTGGATTGTGTGTGTGTATATACATCCTACATACTGCCGGGCTGCACTTTACATGAATTGGATTGTGTGTGTGTGTATACATCCTACATCCTACCGGGCTGCACTTTACATGAAATGGATTGTGTGTGTGTGTATATACATCCTACATACTGCCAGGCTGCACTTTACATGAATTGGATTGTGTGTGTGTGTATATACATCCTACATACTGCCGGGCTGCACTTTACATGAATTAGATTGTGTGTGTGTATATATACATCCTACATACTGCCGGGCTGCACTTTACATGAATTGGATTGTGTGTGTGTATATACATCCTACATACTGCTGGGCTGCACTTTACATGAATTGGATTGTGTCTGTGTATATACATCCTACATACTGCCGGGCTGCACTTTAAATGAATTGGATTGTGTGTGTGTGTGTATATACATCCTACATACTGCCAGGCTGCACTTTACATGAATTGTATTGTGTGTGTGTGTATATACATCCTACATACTGCCGGGCTGCACTTTACATGTATTGGATTGTGTGTGTGTGTATACATCCTACATACTGCCGGGCTGCACTTTACATGAATTGGATTGTCTGTGTGTGTATATACATCCAACATACTGCCAGGCTGCACTTTACATGAATTGGATTGTGTGTGTGTGTATACATCCTACATACTGCCGGGCTGCACTTTACATGAATTGGATTGTCTGTGTGTGTATATACATCCTACATACTGCCGGGCTGCACTTTACATGAATTGGATTGTGTGTGTGTGTGTGTGTGTATATACATCCTACATACTGCCGGGCTGCACTTTACATGAATTGGATTGTGTGTGTGTGTGTGTGTGTATATACATCCTACATACTGCCGGGCTGCACTTTACATGAATTGGATTGTGTGTGTGTGTGTATATACATCCTACATGCTGCCGGGCTGCACTTTACATGAATTGGATTGTGTGTGTGTGTATATACATCCAACATACTGCCGGGCTGCACTTTACATGAATTGGATTGTGTGTGTGTATATATACATCCTACATACTGCCGGGCTGCACTTTACATGAATTGGATTGTGTGTGTGTGTATATACATCCTACATACTGCCGGGCTGCACTTTACATGAATTGGATTGTGTGTGTGTGTATATACATCCAACATACTGCCAGGCTGCACGTTACATGAATTGGATTGTGTGTGTGTGTGTGTGTGTGTATATACATCCTACATACTGCCGGGCTGCACTTTACATGAATTGGATTGTGTCTGTGTGTGTGTGTATATACATCCTACATACTGCCGCGCTGCACATTACATGAATTGGATTGTGTGTGTATGTGTGTATACATCCTACATACTGCCGGGCTGCACTTTACATGAATTGGATTGTGTGTGTGTATATACATCCTACATACTGCCGGGCTGCACTTTACATGAATTGGATTGTGTGTGTGTATATACATCCTACATACTGCCGGGCTGCACTTTACATGAATTGGATTGTGTGTGTGTATATACATCCTACATACTGCCGGGCTGCACTTTACATGAATTGGATTGTGTGTGTGTATATACATCCTACATACTGCCGGGCTGCACTTTACATGAATTGAATTGTGTGTGTGTATATACATCCTACATACTGCCAGGCTGCACTTTACATGAATTGGATCGTGTGTGTGTGTATATACATCCTACATACTGCCGGGCTGCACTTTACATGAAATGGAATGTGTGTGTGTGTATATACATCCTACATACTGCCGGGCTGCACTTTACATGAATTGGATTGTGTGTGTGTGTATATACATCCTACATACTGCCGGGCTGCACTTTACATGAATTGGATTGTGTGTGTGTATATACATCCTACATACTGCCGGGCTGCACTTTACATGAATTGGATTGTGTGTGTGTATATACATCCTACATACTGCCGGGCTGCACTTTACATGAATTGGATTGTGTGTGTGTATATACATCCTACATACTGCCGGGCTGCACTTTACATGAATTGGATTGTGTGTGTATATACATCCTACATACTGCCGGGCTGCACTTTACATGAATTGGATTGTGTGTGTGTATATACATCCTACATACTGCCGGGCTGCACTTTAAATGAATTGGATTGTGTGTGTGTATATACATCCTACATACTGCCGGGCTGCACTTTACATGAATTGGATTGTGTGTGTGTGTATATACATCCTACATACTGCCGGGCTGCACTTTACATGAATTGGATTGTGTGTGTGTGTATATACATCCTACATACTGCCAGGCTGCACTTTACATGAATTGGATTGTGTGTGTGTATATACATCCTACATACTGCCAGGCTGCACTTTACATGGATTGGATTGTGTGTGTGTATATACATCCTACATACTGCCGGGCTGCACTTTACATGAATTGGATTGTGTGTGTGTGTGTGTGTATATACATCCTACATACTGCCGGGCTGCACTTTACATGAATTGGATTGTGTGTGTGTGTATATACATCCTACATACTGCTGGGCTGCACTTTACATGAATTGGATTGTGTGTGTGTATATACACATCCTACATACTGCCGGGCTGCACTTTACATGAATTGGATTGTGTGTGTGTGTATATACATCCTACATACTGCCAGGCTGCACTTTACATGAATTGGATTGTGTGTGTGTGTATATACATCCTACATACTGCCGGGCTGCACTTTACATGAATTGGATTGTGTCTGTGTGTATATACATCCTACATACTGCCGGGCTACACTTTACAAGAATTGGATTGTGTGTGTGTGTGTGTGTATATACATCCTACATACTGCCGGGCTGCACTTTACATGAATTGGATTGTGTCTGTGTATATATACATCCTACATACTGCCGGGCTGCACTTTACATGAATTGGATTGTGTCTGTGTGTATATACATCCTACATACTGCCGGGCTACACTTTACATGAATTGGATTGTGTGTGTGTGTGTGTATATACATCCTACATACTGCCAGGCTGCACTTTACATGAATTGGATTGTGTGTGTGTGTGTATATACATCCTACATACTGCCTGGCTGCACTTTACATGAAATGGATTGTGTGTGTGTGTATATACATCCTACATACTGCCGGGCTGCACTTTACATGAATTGGATTGTGTGTGTGTGTATACATCCTACATACTGCCGGGCTGCACTTTACATGAAATGGATTGTGTGTGTGTGTGTGTGTATATACATCCTACATACTGCCGGGCTGCACTTTACATGAATTGGATTGTGTGTGTGTGTATATACATCCTACATACTGCCGGGCTGCACTTTACATGAATTGGATTGTGTCTGTGTGTATATACATCCTACATACTGCTGGGCTGCACTTTACATGAATTGGATTGTGTGTGTGTGTATATACATCCTACATACTGCCGGGCTGCACTTTACATGAATTGGATTGTGTGTGTGTGTATATACATCCTACATACTGCTGGGCTGCACTTTACATGAATTGGATTGTGTGTGTGTATATACACATCCTACATACTGCCGGGCTGCACTTTACATGAATTGGATTGTGTGTGTGTGTATATACATCCTACATACTGCCAGGCTGCACTTTACATGAATTGGATTGTGTGTGTGTGTATATACATCCTACATACTGCCAGGCTGCACTTTACATGAATTGGATTGTGTGTGTGTGTATATACATCCTACATACTGCCAGGCTGCACTTTACATGAATTGGATTGTGTGTGTCTGTGTGTGTATATACATCCTACATACTGCCGGGCTGCACTTTACATGAATTGGATTGTGTCTGTGTGTATATACATCCTACATACTGCCGGGCTGCACTTTACATGAATTGGATTGTGTGTGTGTGTATATACATCCTACATACTGCCGGGCTGCACTTTAGATGAATTGGATTGTGCCTGTGTGTGTATATACATCCTACATACTGCCAGGCTGCACTTTACATGAATTGGATTGTGCCTGTGTGTATATACATCCTACATACTGTCGGGCTGCACTTTACATGAATTGGATTGTGTGTGTGTGTATATACATCCTACATACTGCCGGACTGCACTTTAGATGAATTGGATTGTGTCTGTGTGTGTATATACATCCTACATACTGCCGGGCTGCACTTTACATGAATTGGATTGTGTGTGTGTGTATATACATCCTACATACTGCTGGGCTGCACTTTACATGAATTGGATTGTGTGTGTGTGTGTGTGTATATATACATCCTACATACTGCCAGGCTGCACGTTACATGAATTGGATTGTGTCTGTGTGTGTGTGTATATACATCCTACATACTGCCAGGCTGCACTTTACATGAATTGGATTGTGTGTGTGTGTATATACATCCTACATACTGCCGGGCTACACTTTACATGAATTGGATTGTGTGTGTGTATATACATCCTACATACTGCCAGGCTGCACTTTACATGAATTGGATTGTGTGTGTGTATATACATCCTACATACTGCCAGGCTGCACTTTACATGAATTGGATTGTGTGTGTGTGTATATACATCCTACATACTGCCGGGCTGCACTTTACATGAATTGGATTGTGTGTGTGTATATACATCCTACATACTGCCGGGCTGCACTTTACATGAATTGGATTGTGTGTGTGTGTGTATATACATCCTACATACTGCCGGGCTGCACTTTACATGAATTGGATTGTGTCTGTGTGTATATACATCCTACATACTGCCGGGCTGCACTTTACATGAATTGGATTGTGTGTGTGTGTGTATATACATCCTACATACTGCCAGGCTGCACTTTACATGAATTGGATTGTGTGTGTGTATATACATCCTACATACTGCCAGGCTGCACTTTACATGAATTGGATTGTGTGTGTGTGTATATACATCCTACATACTGCCGGGCTGCACTTTACATGAATTGGATTGTGTCTGTGTGTATATACATCCTACATACTGCCGGGCTGCACTTTACATGAATTGGATTGTGTGTGTGTATATACATCCTACATACTGCCAGGCTGCACTTTACATGAATTGGATTGTGTGTGTGTATATACATCCTACATACTGCCGGGCTGCACTGTACATGAATTGGATTGTGTGTGTGTGTGTGTATATACACCCTACGTACTGCCGGGCTGCACTTTACATGAATTGGATTGTGTGTGTGTATATACATCCTACATACTGCCGGGCTGCACTTTACATGAATTGGATTGTGTGTGTGTGTATATACATCCTACATACTGCCGGGCTGCACTTTACATGAATTGGATTGTGTGTGTGTGTATATACATCCTACATACTGCCGGGCTGCACTTTACATGAATTGGATTGTGTGTGTATATATACATCCTACATACTGCCGGGCTGCACTTTACATGAATTGGATTGTGTGTGTATATATACATCCTACATACTGCCGGGCTGCACTTTACATGAATTGGATTGTGTGTGTGTGTATATACATCCTACATACTGCCAGGCTGCACTTTACATGAATTGGATTGTGTCTGTGTGTATATACATCCTACATACTGCCGGGCTGCACTTTACATGAATTGGATTGTGTGTGTGTATATACATCCTACATACTGCCAGGCTGCACTTTACATGAATTGGATTGTGTCTGTGTGTGTATATACATCCTACATACTGCCAGGCTGCACTTTACATGAATTGGATTGTGTGTGTGTATATCCATCCTACATACTGCCAGGCTGCACTTTACATGAATTAGATTGTGTCTGTGTGTATTACCATCCTACATACTGCCGGGCTGCACTTTACATGAATTGGATTGTGTGTGTGTATATACATCCTACATACTGCCGGGCTGCACTTTACATGAATTGGATTGTGTGTGTGTATATACATCCTACATACTGCCGGGCTGCACTTTACATGAATTGGATTGTGTGTGTGTGTGTATATCCAT
This sequence comes from Pelodytes ibericus, assembly GCA_036172795.1. Classification (NCBI taxonomy): domain Eukaryota; kingdom Metazoa; phylum Chordata; class Amphibia; order Anura; family Pelodytidae; genus Pelodytes; species Pelodytes ibericus. The sequence continues at coordinate 698,401 of CM069862.1, read as the reverse complement.
CCTACATACTGCCAGGCTGCACTTTACATGAATTGGATTGTGCCTGTGTGTATATACATCCTACATACTGTTAGGCAGCACTTTGCATGATCTTTCTGCAGCATGTGGAACACATATATGTCCCTGGAAACATGGCCGATGTTGGCAACTATGTAGTGGCCATCTCTGGAGAGTGGAGAGTCTGCAAAATTGGAGGAGCGGCTTTATTATCCACCAGTGAGATTCCCTGTAATGGAGATTGCTGGGCCCCCTGTAGCTATGGGCCCCGTCACAGAGGCAAGGTTTCATGTGTAAACTCCAAGGGTCACTTTCATATGGATATGTATTCCTTGGCCTTCCCTGATATACAAAGGAGTTTCCTCCTCCCACCATTATATCATAAAAGTAATATGAACAAACCATCCATTGCACAGTGCTAACTACTGATATAAAAAGTAACATACATGGCTCTGTTAACACACCCAGGACAAAGTATTAATGTGTATGTACTGGACTGCTCCTAAGCCGAAAAATGGCGCCCCCTGGCACTCACGATCTTCACACAAAAGACATGTCCGGGTCTCACACATCTCTCGATTATAATCAAGTTACTGGTGGCTAAGCGGCTTTTATAATGACAACTCCTAGATTGTCACTCGACACTGGGCAAACCCCGCTAATATACATCAGGTAAACTCGAGAGCACATTTAAATCCACGACATCTACAATTGTAACAAAATTTTTAGTATTTAGGGAGAATCTTTTGGACATAGAGAACAAGAAATCAAGGGCCTCCATCCATAGACATTTTTCCATGTGTTATAATTCACACCCAGAGTTTTTGAAATATCAGGTTATTGAGAGGATTAAAGATGTCCGTAAAGGTGATATATTTGCAACCTTGTGAAGAAGGGTCATTTTTGGATATTTACATTGCTACACGCCATCCCAAGAGTATTAACACTAATCATGACGTTAGTGTAAATAACATTATATTACCATATATTATTAATGTCTTTGGGGTCCCATATTAAGGTGGGGGAGGGGGGGTGAGTATTCATGCAGCTTGAAATTTTTAATGTAATATGAATTTGTGGTACAATATGGCTATTTGTTCATACATGTTAGTACTCATGGATTGATTTGTTCATATTCATTCAAGCCATTTGTAAATTGGTTAAAAGTTATCCTTTATGAATGTCAATATACACACAGTGAGCATTCAGGAGCATTTGGGAGCATTCGGGAGCATTCAGGAGCATTCGGGAGCATTCAGGAGCATTCGGGAGCATTCAGGAGCATTCAGGAGCATTCGGGAGCATTCAGGAGCATTCAGGAGCATTCGGGAGCATTCAGGAGCATTCAGGAGCATTCGGGAGCATTCAGGAGCATTCGGGAGCATTCAGGAGCATTCAGGAGCATTCGGGAGCATTCAGGAGCATTCAGGAGCATTCGGGAGCATTCGGGAGCATTCAGGAGCATTCACACTAGGTTGGGAAGCACGGGAAAACACCGTGAAAGTAATTACAAGAAAGTACAAGGTTTCATTTGCCGGGCCGCTTTCAGAATCCGCTCTTTGACTGCGTATGAGTGTAGGCGGCAAATAATGTCTCACGGTTGTGGGTTGGTGGGGTCTTTAGGCCGGAGAGCCCTGTGGGCTCTGTCTATTTCCATGGGTTCAGTATCTTGTAAGCCCAGGATTGTCCGGAATAGATCTTGTGTTAATTGCATGGGGTCTTCTTCTTGTGCCGATTCAGGGAGTCCTCTGATTCTGAGGTTACTCCTCCTGCCTCTATTATCAATGTCCAATATGTGGTAGGATAATTGGGCTGTCAAAGCCTTTTGATCTCTCAGTTGTGCAGCTATACTCCTCACCGAGGATTGAATGGTCGCCTGGTCCGTTTCGATCGTCTGGATCCGGGTGCCTTGTTCTTTCACGTCCCCTTTCAGGTCAGTGAATTCATCCCTGATGGTAGAGCGGATTTTTTTGACTGCTGTTGCAAAATCCTTCTTAATTTCAGTAATGAAGGAATGTGGTTCAGACTTCGAATTGCTTTTGCAGTGCATGCATTGCCTTTCGGGATCATCAGCAGTGTCGGAGTCAGAGGCTTCTGATTCCCGGTCAGGTGTAGATTCCCGCTCTTCAGGCGCCATTTTGTGTTCCTGCATGATGGCCGGCTGAGAGGGTGTTAGAAAAGCGGAGAGGGTCTTGTTCGACGATTTCGCTTGGGATTTTAGGGTCTCCACCATAGGAGTGTGCTTCTTTGCGTTTTTGCCCATTTTGTGCAATGTTCAGAGTTGTCCACACCGTCGATTTGGGTGAGTCTGGCGGGAGCCTCGTAGATGTGCGTCTTTCTCACATCAGATGCAGGCCACGCCCCCCCACGACCCATTTTCAATGCTCTGACAGAGGGAAGGAGGTTTTCACCCAAGATTTGACTGTACATGGCCCTGTCCATTGTCCCTTTAGCAGAAAAATACCATAGCATAAGCATAACATGCAATGCCAAAAGCATAATGTTTCCACCTCCATGTTTGATGGGGGATGGTGTTCTTGGGGTCATAGGCAGCATTCCTCCTTCTCCAAACAAAGCGAGTTGAGTTGATGCCAAAGAGCTTGATTTTGATCTCATCTGACCATAACACTTTCACCCAGTTCTCCTCTGAATCATTCAGATGTTCATTGGCAAACTTCAGACGGACTTGTACAAAGGCGCAAAGGGGTTAATTGAAACATTGTTTCAAGTATCGGCATTTTAAATAGAAACGTTTTAATGAAAGAATACAAATAAATCACTTTATTTAGCCCTCTTTGCCTGTATAGAAACTTTATAACACTGTACAAAGAGTACCGGCAGGGGACATACTGTACTGTATAATGGTACTGGGTATCTTTATTATTCTACTTGTATCAAGTATGATTTCTGGCTAATAGGAACAAGCATATTACATTGTACAATGGTGCTGAGTATCTCTAAAGACAATTAGCGGACATGTTGTACTGCTGAATACTGCAAAGCATTTCCACAGGCTTTAAACACCTTATGTGCTGCTACAGCCCAATGATGGCTAACCTTAGCACTGCCGATCTTTGGGAGCTACATATCCCATCATGCTCAGTCCCTGCTGTGCAAATCCTGAGTATCTGTAAGTAATTCGCTCCTGTGAGTCTAATGACCGCTGCGTTGTCAATAACCATTGTTCACTGGCTGAGTATGATAAGACTTGCAATCCGATCAGCTATTGACTCTAAGGAAACCTCCAGCTCAGTAGCATGATAACGGTGCCTGGCTGAGGATGGTGGGTGGGAACATTTGGGAACAGCTGGAGAGCTCCTGCTCCCTGTAATATTAAGTATCTTTAACACTGCAGCAAGTGAATCGTTCTTATTGGCTAAGGATGCTGAGAGTTGCAGTGCTACATGGCTTGCTCAAATATCATCTCTTACACTCCAGTAAATCATAACTAGTGTCTGACTACAGTGCCCATGAGCAGTCTGGGTGGCTGAGCAGCATCTGTATGTCAATATCCCCTACCCTCTACTAGGGTCCACCTGGAATCCCACCAAGGTCTTCCCGCCTACACTTGATGTCATGAGACTGTACACATGACCACTAGGGGCACTGTGGGGAAAAGGAAAATATAATACAATCTGGTGCTGTGGCAAGGAAAATATAATACAATCTGGTGCTGTGGCAAGGGAAATATAATACAATCTGGTTCTGTGGCAAGGGAAATATAATACAATCTGGTGCTGTGGCAAGGGAAATATAATACAATCTGGTGCTGTGGCAAGGGGAATGTAATGTAATCTGGTGCTGTGTCAAGGGGAATGTAATCTAATCTGGTGCTGTATCAAGGGAGATATAATACTATCTGGTGCTGTGGCAAGGGGAATGTAATGTAATTTGGTGTTGTATCAAGGGAGATATAATACTATCTGGTGCTGTGGCAAGGGGAATGTAATGTAATCTGGTGCTGTATCAAGGGAGATATAATACTATCTGGTGCTGTGGCAAGGGGAATGTACTGTAATCTGGTGCTGTGGCAAGGGGAATGTAATGTAATCTGGTGCTGTGGCAAGGGGAATGTAATGTAATCTGGTGCTGTGGCAAGGAAAATGTAATAAAATATGGCGTAGTGGCAAGCAAAATATAATACAATCTGGTGATGTGGCAAGTAAAATATAATAAAATATGGTGCAGTGGCAAGCAAAATATAATACAATCTCGTGCTGTGGTAAGGGAAATATAATACAATCTGGTGCTGTGGCAAGGGGAATGTTATGTTATCTAGTTCTGTGGCAAGGGGAATATAATACAATCTGATGCTTGCGCAAGGAAAATATAATATAATCTGGTGCTGTGGCAAGGGAAATATAATATAATCTGGTGCTGTGACAAGGAAAATATAATACAATACAAAAAATAATACAATAGTACAAACTGGGAAATTATAATGCAATCTGGTTCTGTGGCAAGTGACGTAGCTGCAATGTGGTGCTTTGGAAAGTGACCTTGAGAAAATCTGATACTATTGGAAGTAATGAGGGGACAAAAATGTAATCTTACAAAATTATGTGAGGGCATGTATTGCACTATAGAAAGTGAGGGATATATGGCACATGTGCCATTGTGTGGTGTATGGAGGTCCTAGGGCATTCCTTGCATTTTATCCCAGTAACTCTTTGTTTTGGTCCTGTTTTTTTGTATAGTAAAGATAAAATATTATTTGGTGAGGGTTACCATTTCGGGTCTCTATTTTTTTTAAATTACTTGCATTTTAACACCAATTAAGAAAGACCGTTTTTAGCTCTAATATACTAATTGGTTAATTGTTTTATTTTCTGCAGTTTAATATCTGGGCTTTATATGTCGGTGAATAAATCACAAGCTATTTGACGCTGTACTGTATGGATCTGCAAGAAGAGAGCTGCTGTATGTCTTCTGTGTCTCTAGTATGTGCAGAAATGAAGCTGCATGTGAGGGGCACGCATGGCGCGCTCTGAAAAGACAGTGATATGTGGTCGAGAGGCGCGGAGGATAAAATGCTATAAATAGGGATCAGCAGCTCAGACCAAAAGGTCTGGAAAAAACTGGAAAGGTAGAAATGGTCACTGCACAAGCCAAATAAACCCCTTACTGACCCCCAGTGACAGCAGCGATAATGGAAGATACAGAGAGTATAAAGAGGCAAAGGAAGTAACAATGTAGCACTTATAGGAATAAAGAAACAGATACGTTTCTAGGAGCTAATAAAGCAGATGATATGCATTTATTAGAATGTGTCCAAAACTAAATTCCATATTAAACTTTCATATAAAATAGCCAGAGTCCTTGTGTTGATAAAAGTTAATAGCCCTGGTACCTGGATACAGCAGCTGCTTCACAGGGCCTGGTTGTGGCTGCAAAGACTTGGGGTCCTAAACCTCCAAGCGATTGCAGTTACCCAGCACCAGGTCCTGTGTCTCCACCCTGCACTGTAGCTCCTGATCTCAAGCGCTCAGGGTCCCTTTACCATCCTGGACCCCGTGCGTTACACATATTAAGTGGCAAAATACTGGCATATATTAAATGGCAAAATAGTGGCCTATATTAAATGGGAAAATACTGGCATATATTACATGGCTAAATACTTACATTTATTTAATGGAAAATACTGGCATTTATTTAATGGAAAATACTGGCATATATTAAATGGCAAAATAATACTGGCATATGACTGGGCAAATTGGCTGTGGCTTATTAATGGCAAAATACTGGCATATTATTTGGCAAATAAGCTATGGCATATTAAATGTCAAAATACTGGCATGTTAAGTGCCAAAATACTTGCCTATATTAAATGACAAAATACTTGCCTATATTAAATGACAAAATACTGGCATATATTAAATGGCAAAATACTGCCATATATTAAATGGCAAAATACTGGCATAGTAAGTGATAAAATACTGGCATATATTAATTGACAAAATACTTGCCTATATTAAATGGTAAAATACTTGCATTATTTAATGGCAAAATACTGGCATATATTTAATGGAAAATACTGGCATACATTAAATGGCAAAATAATACTGGCATATTACTGGGCAATTTGGCTGTGGCTTATTAATGGCAAAATACTGGCATATTATTTGGCAAATTGGCTGTGGCATATTAAATGGAAAAATAATACTGGCATATTATTGGGCGAATGGGCTTTGGCATATTTATGGGCCATCTTGGCATATTAATGGGAAAACTGTGGCTTATTTTAATTGGCAAATTGATGCTGTGGCATGGCCTGTGGGGCAAAATGACACTGTGGTATGTTCTGTGGGACATTGATACTACGGCATGCCAAATCATGTAGGTGCAATATGAGTGCAAGCCAAGTGCTGTGCGTGCAATATTGGTGCATGGCAAGTGCTGTGGGTACTGTATGGTGCTGTGTTAAGTCCTTTAGGTGTAATGTGGGTGGGTGAAGGAAATGAAAACAATAACATTTTTATTACAAATGAAAATAGTTGAATATAATGTTAAAAAGTTCAAATAAGTATAAATGCAACTAGTGAGAGAAAGCGAGAGAGAGATGGAGAGAGAGCGCTTGTGTGTGGCATAATTATGGGGCGCTTGTGTGTGTGGCATAATTATGGGGTGCTTGTGTGTGTGGCATAATTATGAGGTGCTTGTGTGTGTGTGGCATAATTATAGGGCACGTGTGTGTGTTGCATAATTATAGGGCACGTGTGTGTGTGTGTGTGGCATAATTATGGGGTGCTTGTGTGTGGCATAATTATTGGGCGCTTGTGTGTGTGGCATAATTATAGGGCGCTTGTGTGTGTGGCATAATTATGGGGTGCTTGTGTGTGGCATAATTATTGGGTGCTTGTGTGTGTGGCATAATTATAGGGCGCTTGTGTGTGTGGCATAATTATGGGGTGCTTGTGTGTGTGTGGCATAATTATGGGGCGCTTGTGTGGGGCATAATTATAGGGCACGTGTGTGTGTTGCATAATTATAGGGCACGTGTGTGTGTGTGTGGCATAATTATGGGGCGCTTGTGTGTGGCATAATTATAGGGCACGTGTGTGTGTTGCATAATTATAGGGCACGTGTGTGTGGCATAATTATGGGGCGCTTGTGTGTGTGTGTTGCATAATTATAGAAACATAGAAACATAGAATGTGTCGGCAGATAAGAACCATTTGGTCCATCTTGTCTGCCCAATTTTTTTTTGAATACTTTTATTAGTCCCCCGTTCCCGGTCTTATAGCTAGGATAGCCTTGTGTCTATCCCACGCATGCTTAAAATCCTTGACTGTGTTTACCTCTACCACTTCTGCTGGCAGGCTATTCCATACATCCACTACCCTCTCAGTAAAGTAATACTTGCTGATATTACTTTTAAATCGTTGCCCCTCTAATTTAAGACTATGTCCTCTAGTTGTGGTAGTTTTTATTCTATTAAATATACTCTCCTCCGTTACTGTGTTGATTCCCTTTATGTATTTAAATGTTTCTATCATATCCCCCCTGTTACGTCTTTCCTCCAAGCTATACATGTTAAGATGCTTTAACCTTTCCTGGTAAGTTTTATCCTTCAACCCATGAACCAGTTTAGTAGCCCTTCTCTGAACTCTCTCCAAAGTATCAATATCCTTCTGGAGATACGGTCTCCAGTACTGCGTACAATACTCCAAGTGAGGTCTCACCAGTGCTCTGTACAATGGCATGAGCACTTCCCTCTTCCTACTGCTAATACCTCTCCCTATGCAACCAAGCATTCTGCTAGCATTTCCTGCTGCTCTATTGCATTGCCTACCTACCTTCAAGTCCTCTGAAATTATTACTCCTAAATCACTTTCCTCAGATGTTGAGGTTAGGACTGTACCAAATAGTCTATATTCTGCTTTTGGGTTTTTACGCCCAAGGTGCATAATCTTGCTCTTGTCCACATTAAATGCCAGTTGCCACTGCTCTGACCATTTTTCTAGTTTAGCTAAATCATTTGCCATTTGGCTTATCCCTCCATGAATATCAACCCTGCTGCAAATCTTTGTATCATCAGCAAAAAGACATACTTTGCCAACAAGACCTTCTGCAATATCGCTAATAAAAATATTAAAGAGAATGGGTCCAAGTACAGATCCCTGAGGTACCCCACTAGTAACAAGACCTTGCATCGAATACCGTATTTGCTCGATTATAAGACGGGATTTTTTTCAGAAAAAAAATTCTGAAAATTACCCCTCGTCTTCTAATCGAGGTCGTTTTATAATCTGACCTCAAATTGAGGTCAGATTATAAAACAGCGATCCAGGTCCCCAGCAAAGCTTCCGGCTTAGTCAAGGAAGTCCCGGCGATCGTGCAGGGCGGCAGCAGGGGAGGTCTGCGCTCATTGCGCAGACATCCTCTGCTGCCCCACTAGCCACCAGGGAGAATCGGGCAGCTGGGGGATGTCTGCACGATACGTGCAGACATCCTCCATGCTGCCCGACACGGCAGTCTATTATGACGGACCCCGTCTGCACCCACTAACCACCAGGGAGAAACAGGTGAGGGAGGGAGACCCCACAAGAAACAGGTGAGGCAGGGAGGGACAGAGTAAGAAGGGGGGTGGGGGTGGGCAGAGAAACGAGGGGGAGGAATGGGGGGACAGAGAAACGAGGGGGGGGAGAGACAGACAAGGGGAGGGAGGGGGGAAAGAGACAGAGACAAGGGGAGGGAGGGGGGGGGAAAGAGACAGAGACAAGGGGAGGGAGGGGGAAAGAGACAGAGACAAGGGGAGGGAGGGGGGAAAGAGACAGAGACAAGGGGAGGGAGGGGGGGGGAAAGAGACAGAGACAAGGGGAGGGAGGGGGGGAAAGAGACAGAGACAAGGGGAGGGAGGGGGGAAAGAGACAGAGACAAGGAGAGCAAGGGGGAGACAAAGGGAGGGGGAGAGAGAGAGACAACACTAAGGGGGAGAGAGAGAGAGAAAGCTGGGGGCAAGGGAAAGAGAGAGGCAGCATTGGCACATAAAAGGAAAAAAAACAAGAAATCCATTTTTTTCATATCATTATTTTTTATTAAAAAAGCAATTTACATGTGAATATATACAAGTTTACCTTTTTTCCTATAGGGTCTTATATTCAGGCTTTTAGTTATTTTCCTAATGAAATATCCAAAGTTTGGGGGGTCGTCTTATAATCAGGGTCGTCTTATAATCGAGCAAATACGGTATATCCCATTGATAATAAATAACATAAATGCACAAAATATACCATCATTTCTACTAGCTCTGGAAGCTGTAAATGTGGGATAAATGGCTCTTTAAAACCAAACACCATGTCTCTTTATACATTACCACAAGCAAAAAGTAGTTGGAATCGATTAAGACTCAGCATGGTTCAGTATTCGTAACAGCACTATACAGGGTTGTCCTTTGGCTCCACACCTATACTTACCATCAATTGAACCTTTGGTAGCTTTGAATAAAGAAGACCCCTAACCAGGAAATAAAAATTAATCTTTTTGTCGAAAAACATACTGCTCACCCTTAGGGATGCTTTAAGATCTATGATTTCATTGATAATCATAAAATGTAGCACTTTTTCAAATGACAAATAAAATTGAAATAAAACACAAACACTGTCAGCAAAATTTGACTGTTTGGGATATAATTAGACACCTTTTATGGATTTATTAAATTAGATTGACTTTGTATTCTATTATATCTGCTAATTATCAATGAATGTTGGCACAGTTTACATAACTAGAAGGGAATATAGATTTCATGGTGACAACAATTGAACTCAGTGAATACTTATTTGATACCAAAAATATTATACTTCTTTGTTTAGATATAGTGAGGCCCCTTTAAAGACCATAATTTCAAACTACCGGTATATCTGGAACGATAAAAAAAATCCAGAATTGTTTATAAAACTATGATCAAAAAAACAAAGAAATGTGGACTCTCTATTCCCAATATCAAACCCTTCCATGAGATCTGTATGTTAACCCACTATCTGCAATTTAATGGAGAAAGATATATGTGGAGATTTTAACCCTTTCCACATTTTCTGTGTAGATTTAAATTTTAGCAAAAATATTGTAACCCAATCATCCAGAATATTTTTACCACTCTTAGAAAAGTAAATAAGTTCCTTCAAACACCAAAGGGAATCCTTATTTCTTGTCTATTGGATCCACTTTTTTGGTATATAAGAGACATCAATATTAAAAACTGGGAATCAAATGGAATATCTACATTTTTAAAAAATTTATATACACAGCACTCTTCTTCCATTCTCTATATACAATCAAGTTTTCATTGACCTCAAACTGAATATTATACATATTTGAGGATTACAAATCTGAATCGATCATTAGGGACAGAGATCAGCCCAGAAGTCAAGGGATTTTTGGAGACTCAACACCAGGTTGATTGCGAAGGTTACTAAATTTATTGATGATATTGCTTCTTATTTGAAAGATCAAACACTGATTAAATGAGGAAATTATTTGGGGTGCACATTTTCATTACAAGATTGGTTAAAAGCATCCACATTACTCAAAAAAATATTCACATAGCTTAACATTTGTTAGGGACCAGGAACCAGACAGAGACAGAAGGTAAGATGCAAAAATACCTTAATTTATAAAAATAATGGGAAAAATAGTTCAAAAGCAATATCCAGGAGGCAAGACGGGATCAGGAACCAAAGCAGGTAGTCAGACAAGCTGGAGTCAGGAAAACCGAGATCAGTGGAGTCAGGAAAACCGAGATCAGTGGAGTCAGGAAAACCGAGATCAGTGGAGTCAGGAAAACCGAGATCAGTGGAGTCAGGAAAACCGAGATCAGTGGAGTCAGGAAAACCGAGATCAGTGGAGTCAGGAAAACCGAGATCAGTGGAGTCAGGAAAACCGAGATCAGTGGAGTCAGGAAAACCGAGATCAGTGGAGTCAGGAAAACCGAGATCAGTGGAGTCAGGAAAACAGAGATCAGTGGAGTCAGGAAAACCGAGATCAGTGGAGTCAGGAAAACCGAGATCAGTGGAGTCAGGAAAAAAGCCAGGAAACAAGAAGACAAGTCAGCTGAGCCGGGTCAGGAACACAAAAATCACAAGAAGCCAGGAACTACACTTAGAAGCCAGGAACTACACTTAGAAGCCAGGAACAACACTTAGAAGCCAGGAACTACACTTAGAAGCCAGGAACTACACAAGGGCAAATGAGTTACTGAGACTAGCTGCTTAAATACCTGCTCTGAGCAGCAAAGGGGCTGGCTAATAGCAGCCAGGTGAGTAATCATGGTAACAGTGTTGAAAGGTTCTGCTCCTTAATGCCAGCTGGTTAACTCACTGAAGGAAAGGGTTTCTATTTAAAAAGTCAGCAGAGAAACGGTGTCAACATTGCATGAAACCTTTTATAAATTGCTTCATAGATGGTATTTAGCACTGATTAAGAGAAATGGCCCCCAACCCCATTACTATTGCCAGGCTACTTAACTCCTTAGTGACAGGACTGTCTGGAAATTGTTGTGCCCATTGTGACATTGGCTATTTTAACATTTCTGCTGTGTTTGTGTTTAGCTACAGTTTTTCACATTTAATGTATAGATGCATATTATATAATGTTTTTATTACCCTAAGACAAAAAAACTCTGCTTTGGCGAGGTAGGGTGAGAGGGAGTTTGAGTTTCGTTTAGTGGATAGCATGACGAGGGTGACTTAAGAGGTCTAATTTTAAAGTGAAAGTCGACCTCCTCACACTATTCTCAAATTATAGTGAATATGCCCCAGAGTCTGATATTCCAGCCAACGAAGATGGCCTGCTACAAATTGATGTTTGTCTAGTCAAATTCTACTTTTGTTTCCTGCATTTTTACATAGTTACATATTGTTACATTGTAGTTAGATTGAAATAAGACTTGTGCCCATCGAGTTCAACCCTTTTCCTATTCCTTGTTTACTGTTGTTGATCCAAAAGAAGACCCCCCACCCCTTATTTCAGCAATTTTGAATTCTGCTTTCAATGGGGAAAAAATTCCTTCTTGACTCTAAATGGCAATCAGATTTCTCCTGGGTGAACAAGCACTAAATAAATATTAATGTCCATACCAGGGGTGTCCAACATGGGGCCCGCGGGACATGGAGGTGCAGCCTGCATGAGGAGTAGCAGTAGTAACTGCACCTCCAACCACACATGTAAGTAGAAGCAGCGTCAAAGAATGCTGTAGATCATGTAGGTCATGTGGGATAGACACAAGGCTATCCTAGCTATAAGACCGGGAACAGGGGACTAATAAAAGTATTCAAAAAAAATTGGGCAGACAAGATGGACCGAATGGTTCTTATCTGCCGACACATTCTATGTTTCTATGTCCCTCCTCTACCCTTCACGTGACGTCATGCCCATGGGTCAGAGGGAGGAAAGATTTAAAAAAAGCACCACTAATACACACATACACAGAGATTCACTTACACACACACACATACACACACACACACACACACACATACACACATACAATCACACTTATATACATAGACACAAATATTTATTTCTTCTTTTATTTTTGTTACTGGAGCTGTGGACTCCTGATGGGGCTGGGTGGAGTAATTTCGATGCTCTTCTTTGCACTTATTCTTGATCCATAATATCCTTTTTAAGGACTGGTGCCCAGAACTGTACTGCATATTCAAGGTGAGGTCTTACCATTGATTTGTAAAGAGGCAAGATGATGTCCTCCTCCCGTGAATCTATACCTCGTTTTATACATGCCAATATCTTATTGGCCCTTTCAGCTGCTGACTGGCATTGGGCACTGTTGCCAAGTTTGTCATCTACAATGATTCCTAAATCCTTTTCGTTAGTAGTTTTTCCCAGGGAAATACCATTTAACGTATATGTTGCTTTGTTATTATTTTTCCCATAATGCATAACTTTACATTTGTCTATATTGAACCTCATTTGCCACTTTATTGCCCAGTCCCCCACTCTGTCCAAATCTTCCTGTAAAGAAAAAACATCAAGATTAGTCTTTATTACCTTACCTAATTTAGTGTCATCAGCAAACACTGAGACATGTCTCTCAGCACAACTTTGGACATCATTTATAAACAAATTAAAAAGAAGAGGGCCTAAAACAGACATTTCTTGACACCAGAGTTGGATTTTGCCCTGTGTTCCAGCTTACTCTAGAAAACCGTGGTTATTTAAAGATCCCCGACAAAAACCTTAGACTACAAAGGATATTTTTCATAAAAAAAATAACTGCCCCCCACCACCAGAGTTTCTGTGCAGTATCTTAGATGGTCCTAGCACTGCTATATATATATATATCCTCGGCTCCTGTACCAGAGGTCTGGGAGTGTGAGGTTCTGTGCAGTATCTTAGCTGTTCCTAGCACTGCTCTATATTAATATATATATATATATATATATATATATATATATATATATATATATATATATATATAAATAATCTGCTTGGCTCCTCTACCAGAGGTCTGGGAGTTTGAGGGTTCTGTGGATTATCTTAGCATTCCTAGCACTGAGATCTTCTGGACAGTGCTGGGATGTTTTTCCTGAATCTGTTGGATCCTCTCTCCCAGCTTAGGTGTCACAGCCCTGAGTGCTCCTCCTGGGATCGCTTTGGCCTTCACTTTCCACATCCTCTCTAGTTCCTCTTTCAGGCAGTCACTTGGCATCACTATTAGTGTTGAGCGAAACCCGAACCGCACTGTTCGGGTTCGTACCGAACATTACGTTTTTTGGACCCCGGACCCCGTGTTGGAGTTCGGGGTTCGGCGATTACATTGTATGTAATGCTATTGGCTTTCTATAAACCGAAATAGAGTCCCCATTCATAAGAATTTCTTATGAATGGGGACTCTATTTCGGTTTATAGAAAGCCAATAGCATTACATGTATTCCATAAACCGAAAGTCTATAAAACGAAAGACATTCGGTTTATAGACTTTCAGTTTATGTAATACATGTAATGCTATTGCTATTCTATAAACTGAAATAGAGTCCCCAATCATGAGAAATTCTTATGAATAAGGGCTCTATTTCAGTTTATTGAAAGCCAATAGCATTACATACAATGTAATCGCCGAACCCCGAACTCCAACACGAACATACAGTGGAATGTTCGTGTTCGGGTCCGGGGTCCAAAAACCGTAATGTTCGGTACGAACCCGAACAGTGCGGTTCGGTTTCGCTCAACACTAGTGACTAGCAGACCCTAACTGCTCCCATACTCCTTTACAGGAAGTTTGGGAACACACTATAATTACACTGTGCAGCCCAAACCTGGTCTATATTACTACCAGCATCTAGTCCCAGCTATCCTGCCAATTCAGTCCATTCAGCAACATTTCTGTCCACTCTGCCTGTGACCCCGATTAAATATCATTAAAGCCTCCTGGGGCAATGGGCTGACACTATGCTCATGACCCCAGTTTAAACAAATGCACCCTCCTTACCCCTGGGGTTTGGGGACTTCATGACCCCCAAGCCCCACTTAATTACATAAAATGGCAACCCTCCCCCTTGTGCCAAATGATAACCAAATTCCCCAGGCACAATAAAATCAATATAATAAATTACCTAACAACCCCCCACCTTGGTAGGGATAATCTTAAATGGGCCCCAATAACTGTAAAAATAAACCACCCTTTGACTGCCATGAGGGTAGGCACAGCAATCACTGCCCACCCCCTGGCACACAAAGGGTGCCCTGTAAAATAAAAGATTTTCTATATCCAGGTTCCAGTGATCCTCGATGCCCTCAATCCTCATATTCTGGCCCAGGGAAATGGGCCATCCAAAAATAATACCCCTAGTGCTAAAAAAACAGTGCACTCCTAATTCAGCCCGTGTCACCCGGGACTAGAATGACCAGAATATACCATGCATTTCAAAGCACACTAGGAGGCTCTGATTGGCTGACTAGATCAGCCAATCTGAAGCCTCCCTGTTCAAGCCAGGCAGGGTTTGCAAACCAGCCAATACTAGGGCTGGGATAGGGAGCACAGCATTGGATCTACCCTAATATACTGAATTCCCAGGTGGAGGGAAGGAGAAAAGAAATTCCCCTCTCGATCCTGATACCCTTCCATATAAAACATAAAGCTAATGTTTTCAGTGACCAGAAAACCTGATCTATATTATTTGCGTTAATTAGACTTCTATCTCTTAAAATTTATAAAATATTTTATATATAACTTAGAACCTCTGTCTGATAAGAATTTTTTGTGTGATGTATCTGTGAACAAAGAATCAAACTTTGTGTTAAAAAATCAAATTGCCTCAAGATCCTTCCTCAAGATCAGTTCATAAAGAAAATACACAGTCTAAACATCTGTAATCAGACGGCAAGATATCATTATTCTCTGGCGGATTCTATACACGTGATCTAAACATCTGTAATCAGACGGCAAGATATCATTATTCTCTGGCGGATTCTATACACGTGATCTAAACATCTGTAATCAGACGGCAAGATATCATTATTCTCTGGCGGATTCTATACACGTGATCTAAACATCTGTAATCAGACGGCAAGATATCATTATTCTCTGGCGGATTCTATACACGTGATCTAAACATCTGTAATCAGACGGCAAGATATCATAATTCTCTGGCGGATTCTATACACGTGATCTAAACATCTGTAATCAGACGGCAAGATATCAGTATTCTCAGGCGGATTCTATACACGTGATCTAAACATCTGTAATCAGACGGCAAGATATCATTATTCTCTGGCGGATTCTATACACGTGATCTAAACATCTGTAATCAGACGGCAAGATATCAGTATTCTCTGGCGGATTCTATACACGTGATCTAAACATCTGTAATCAGACGGCAAGATATCAGTATTCTCTGGCGGATTCTATACACGTGATCTAAACATCTGTAATCAGACGGCAAGATATCAGTATTCTCTGGCGGATTCTATACACGAGATCTAAACATCTGTAATCAGACGGCAAGATATCAGTATTCTCTGGCGGATTCTATACACGTGATCTAAACATATTTTGTAATCAGACGGCAAGATATCATTATTCTCTGGCGGATTCTATACACGAGATCTAAACATCTGTAATCAGACGGCAAGATATCAGTATTCTCTGGCGGATTCTATACACGTGATCTAAACATCTGTAATCAGACGGCAAGATATCGGTATTCTCTGGCGGATTCTATACACGTGATCTAAACATCTGTAATCAGACGGCAAGATATCAGTATTCTCTGGCGGATTCTATACACGTGATCTAAACATCTGTAATCAGACGGCAAGATATTAGTATTCTCTGGCGGATTCTATACACGTGATCTAAACATGTTCTGTAATCAGACGGCAAGATATCATTATTCTCTGGCGGATTCTATACACGTGATCTAAACGTCTGTAATCAGACGGCAAGATATCGGTATTCTCTGGCGGATTCTATATACGTGATCTAAACATCTGTAATCAGACGGCAAGATGTCATAATTCTCTGGCGGATTCTATACACGTGATCTAAACATCTGTAATCAGACGGCAAGATGTCATTATTCTCTGGCGGATTCTATACACGTGATCTAAATATCTGTAATCAGACGGCAAGATATCAGTATTCTCTGGCGGATTCTATACACGTGATCTAAACATCTGTAATCAGACGGCAAGATATCAGTATTCTCTGGCGGATTCTATACACGTGATCTAAACATCTGTAATCAGACGGCAAGATGTCATTATTCTCTGGCGGATTCTATACACGTGATCTAAACATCTGTAATCAGACATCAAGATATCAGTATTCTCTGGCGGATTCTATACACGTGATCTAAACATCTGTAATCAGACGGCAAGATATCAGTATTCTCTGGCGGATTCTATACACGAGATCTAAACATCTGTAATCAGACGGCAAGATATCAGTATTCTCTGGCGGATTCTATACACGTGATCTAAACATGTTCTGTAATCAGACGGCAAGATATCATTATTCTCTGGCGGATTCTATACACGAGATCTAAACATCTGTAATCAGACGGCAAGATATCAGTATTCTCTGGCGGATTCTATACACGTGATCTAAACATCTGTAATCAGACGGCAAGATATCGGTATTCTCTGGCGGATTCTATACACGTGATCTAAACATCTGTAATCAGACGGCAAGATATCAGTATTCTCTGGCGGATTCTATACACGTGATCTAAACATCTGTAATCAGACGGCAAGATATCAGTATTCTCTGGCGGATTCTATACACGTGATCTAAACATCTGTAATCAGACGGCAAGATATTAGTATTCTCTGGCGGATTCTATACACGTGATCTAAACATGTTCTGTAATCAGACGGCAAGATATCATTATTCTCTGGCGGATTCTATACACGTGATCTAAACGTCTGTAATCAGACGGCAAGATATCGGTATTCTCTGGCGGATTCTATACACGTGATCTAAACATCTGTAATCAGACGGCAAGATATCATTATTCTCTGGCGGATTCTATACACGTGATCTAAACATCTATAATCAGACGGCAAGATATCATTATTCTCTGGCGGATTCTATACACGTGATCTAAACATCTGTAATCAGACATCAAGATATCAGTATTCTCTGGCGGATTCTATACACGTGATCTAAACATCTGTAATCAGACGGCAAGATATCAGTATTCTCTGGCGGATTCTATACACGTGATCTAAACATCTGTAATCAGACGGCAAGATGTCATTATTCTCTGCCGGATTCTATACACGTGATCTAAACATCTATAATCAGACGGCAAGATATCATTATTCTCTGGCGGATTCTATACACGTGATCTAAACATCTGTAATCAGACATCAAGATATCAGTATTCTCTATCGGATTCTATACACGTGATCTAAACATCTGTAATCAGACGGCAAGATATCAGTATTCTCTGGCGGATTCTATACACGTGATCTAAACATCTGTAATCAGACATCAAGATATCAGTATTCTCTGGCGGATTCTATACACGTGATCTAAACATCTGTAATCAGACGGCAAGATATCAGTATTCTATGGCGGATTCTATACACGTGATCTAAACATCTGTAATCAGACATCAAGATATCAGTATTCTCTGGCGGATTCTATACACGAGATCTAAACATCTGTAATCAGACGGCAAGATATCAGTATTCTCTGGCGGATTCTATACACGTGATCTAAACATGTTCTGTAATCAGACGGCAAGATATCATTATTCTCTGGCGGATTCTATACACAAAATCTAAACATCTGTAATCAGACGGCAAGATATCAGTATTCTCTGGCGGATTCTATACACGTGATCTAAACATCTGTAATCAGACGGCAAGATGTCATTATTCTCTGGCGGATTCTATACACGTGATCTAAACATCTGTAATCAGACGGCAAGATATCAGTATTCTCTGGCGGATTCTATACACGTGATCTAAACATCTGTAATCAGACGGCAAGATATCAGTATTCTCTGGCGGATTCTATACACGTGATCTAAACATCTGTAATCAGACGGCAAGATATTAGTATTCTCTGGCGGATTCTATACACGTGATCTAAACATGTTCTGTAATCAGACGGCAAGATATCATTATTCTCTGGCGGATTCTATACACGTGATCTAAACGTCTGTAATCAGACGGCAAGATATCGGTATTCTCTGGCGGATTCTATACACGTGATCTAAACATGTTCTGTAATCAGACGGCAAGATATCATTATTCTCTGGCGGATTCTATACACGTGATCTAAACATCTGTAATCAGACCGCAAGATATCATTATTCTCTGGCGGATTCTATACACGTGATCTAAACATCTGTAATCAGACGGCAAGATGTCATTATTCTCTGCCGGATTCTATACACGTGATCTAAACATCTATAATCAGACGGCAAGATATCATTATTCTCTGGCGGATTCTATACACGTGATCTAAACATCTGTAATCAGACATCAAGATATCAGTATTCTCTATCGGATTCTATACACGTGATCTAAACATCTGTAATCAGACGGCAAGATATCAGTATTCTCTGGCGGATTCTATACACGTGATCTAAACATCTGTAATCAGACATCAAGATATCAGTATTCTCTGGCGGATTCTATACACGTGATCTAAACATCTGTAATCAGACGGCAAGATATCAGTATTCTCTGGCGGATTCTATACACGTGATCTAAACATCTGTAATCAGACATCAAGATATCAGTATTCTCTGGCGGATTATATACACGAGATCTAAACATCTGTAATCAGACGGCAAGATATCAGTATTCTCTGGCGGATTCTATACACGTGATCTAAACATGTTCTGTAATCAGACGGCAAGATATCATTATTCTCTGGCGGATTCTATACACGAGATCTAAACATCTGTAATCAGACGGCAAGATATCAGTATTCTCTGGCGGATTCTATACACGTGATCTAAACATCTGTAATCAGACGGCAAGATGTCATTATTCTCTGGCGGATTCTATACACGTGATCTAAACATCTGTAATCAGACGGCAAGATATCAGTATTCTCTGGCGGATTCTATACACGTGATCTAAACATCTGTAATCAGACGACAAGATATCAGTATTCTCTGGTGGATTCTATACACGTGATCTAAACATCTGTAATCAGACGGCAAGATATTAGTATTCTCTGGCGGATTCTATACACGTGATCTAAACATGTTCTGTAATCAGACGGCAAGATATCATTATTCTCTGGCGGATTCTATACACGTGATCTAAACGTCTGTAATCAGACGGCAAGATATCGGTATTCTCTGGCGGATTCTATACACGTGATCTAAACATGTTCTGTAATCAGACGGCAAGATATCATTATTCTCTGGCGGATTCTATACACGTGATCTAAACATCTGTAATCAGACGGCAAGATATCATTATTCTCTGGCGGATTCTATACACGTGATCTAAACATCTGTAATCAGACGGCAAGATATCAGTATTCTCTGGCGGATTCTATACACGTGATCTAAACATCTGTAATCAGACGGCAAGATATCGGTATTCTCTGGCGGATTCTATACACGTGATCTAAACATCTGTAATCAGACGGCAAGATGTCATTATTCTCTGGCGGATTCTATACACGTGATCTAAACATCTGTAATCAGACGGCAAGATATCAGTATTCTCTGGCGGATTCTATACACGTGATCTAAACATGTTCTGTAATCAGACGGCAAGATATCAGTATTCTCTGGCGGATTCTATACACGTGATCTAAACATCTGTAATCAGACGGCAAGATATCATTATTCTCTGGCGGATTCTATACACGTGATCTAAACATCTGTAATCAGACGGCAAGATATCATTATTCTCTGGCGGATTCTATACACGTGATCTAAACATCTGTAATCAGACGGCAAGATATCATTATTCTCTGGCGGATTCTATACACGTGATCTAAACATCTGTAATCAGACGGCAAGATATCATTATTCTCTGGCGGATTCTATACACGTGATCTAAACATCTGTAATCAGACGGCAAGATATCATTATTCTCTGGCGGATTCTATACACGTGATATAAACATCTGTAATCAGACGGCAAGATATCAGTATTCTCTGGCGGATTCTATACACGTGATCTAAACATGTTCTGTAATCAGACGGCAAGATATCATTATTCTCTGGCGGATTCTATACACGAGATCTAAATATGTTCCATAATCAGACTGCAAGGTCAGTATTTGAGTGTAAGATATTGACAGGAACACCTCCAGTAGGTCTCCAAACATACATATATCAAAATGTTGATTATTAACTGGTCTTCTAGTAAATAAATCTCCTCAGATAAGATCATAGATCATCAAACGTAACAGAAATGTTCCCCCCATAGAATCAGACCATATTGTTGCGTCTGCAGTAACCGTGCGCCATCTTTGGTTCCACCTCAAGGGAAGCGGCTGATCAAGATTAGATCTGTAGAGTAATAGAGCAGAAATCTAATGCTATCTTAAAACGGGTCGAGTCATGTACTGGTCTTTGGGGATCTCTTTAGAAACAATTATTAGCATAATTCACTTTCGGCAAATTGTGCCTCTTAAAAGCCACATAATTTTGACACCGGGATTCATTGGGCAGGCCTAATCCTAGGTACATTGTGATAAGATACCAGACAGTCTCCACCTCCGCCCCACCGCCTAAGATCTGCCCTTAAACATACTCATGTACATCTGCTCCAGTCATCCTCCCTGCCACACTTCTCTAGAAACAAATACCTACTTCTTAAAAATACCCTTCCCCGCAAACTCTATCTTGCCCAAGGTGATGAATGTAAAAAAAGAATCCAACCTGTAAAAAAAATCCATTGTAAAAATTGGTGCCCAGTGAAAACATTATATATTTAAAAATGTTTAACAATGATAAACTCAATCCTTGTCTTTTCCAGCCCTGGGGGAATAGAGTCATCCAAAAATAAATAATAATCCACTGATTGTAATAAATAAAATGAAAGGGCCTGAAAAATCTGTAGGCAGGTTGATGAGATGTGGGCAGGTGGTTGGTAGTTAGTAGATTGTTGAGATGTGGGCAGGTGGTTGGTAGTTAGTAGGTTGTTGAGATATGGGCAGGTGGTTGGTAGTTAGCAGGTTGCTGAGATGTGGGCAGGTGGTTGGTAGTTAGCAGGTTGCTGAGATGTGGGCAGGTTGTTGGTAGTTAGTAGGTTGTTGAGATGTGGGCAGGTGGTTGGTAGTTAGTAGGTTGTTGAGATGTGGGCAGGTGGTTGGTAGTAGGTTGTTGAGATGTGGGCAGGTTGTTGGTAGTTAGTAGGTTGTTGAGATGTGGGCAGGTGGTTGGTAGTAGGTTGTTGAGATGTGGGCAGGTTGTTGGTAGTTAGTAGGTTGTTGAGATGTGGGCAGGTTGTTGGTAGTTAGTAGGTTGTTGAGATGTGGGCAGGTGGTTGGTAGTTAGTAGGTTGTTGAGATGTGGGCAGGTGGTTGGTAGTAGGTTGTTGAGATGTGGGCAGGTTGTTGGTAGTTAGTAGGTTGTTGAGATGTGGGCAGGTGGTTGGTAGTTAGTAGGTTGTTAAGATGTGGGCAGGTTGTTGGTAGTTAGTAGGTTGTTGATATGTGGGCAGGTTGTTGGTAGTTAGTAGGTTGTTGAGATGTGGGCAGGTTGTTGGTAGTTAGTAGGTTGTTGAGATGTGGGCAGGTTGTTGGTAGTTAGTAGGTTGTTGAGATGTGGGCAGGTGGTTGGTAGTTAGTAGGTTGTTGAGATGTGGGCAGGTTGTTGGTATTTAGTAGATTGTTGAGATGTGGGCAGGTTGTTGGTAGTTAGTAGGTTGTTGAGATGTGGGCAGGTTGTTGGTAGTTAGTAGGTTGTTGAGATGTGGGCAGGTTGTTGGTAGTTAGTAGGTTGTTGAGATGTGGGTAGGTTGTTGGTAGTTAGTAGGTTGTTGAGATGTGGGCAGGTTGTTGGTAGTTAGTAGGTTGCTGAGATGTGGGCAGGTGGTTGGTAGTTAGTAGGTTGTTGAGATGTGGGCAGGTGGTTGGTAGTTAGTAGGTTGTTGAGATGTGGGCAGGTGGTTGGTAGTAGGTTGTTGAGATGTGGGCAGGTGGTTGGTAGTAGGTTGTTGAGATGTGGCCAGGTTGTTGGTAGTTAGTAGGTTGTTGAGATGTGGGCAGGTGGTTGGTAGTAGGTTGTTGAGATGTGGGCAGGTTGTTGGTAGTTAGTAGCTTGTTGAGATGTGGGCAGGTTGTTGGTAGTTAGTAGGTTGTTGAGATGTGGGCAGGTTGTTGGTAGTTAGTAGGTTGTTGAGATGTGGGCAGGTGGTTGGTAGTTAGTAGGTTGTTGAGATGTGGGCAGGTTGTTGGTAGTTAGTAGGTTGTTGAGATGTGGGCAGGTGGTTGGTAGTTAGTAGGTTGTTGAGATGTGGGCAGGTTGTTGGTAGTTAGTAGGTTGTTGAGATGTGGGCAGGTGGTTGGTAGTTAGTAGCTTGTTGAGATGTGGGCAGGTTGTTGGTAGTTAGTAGGTTGTTGAGATGTGGGCAGGTGGTTGGTAGTTAGTAGGTTGTTGAGATGTGGGCAGGTGGTTGGTAGTTAGTAGGTTGTTGAGATGTGGGCAGGTGGTTGGTAGTAGGTTGTTGAGATGTGGGCAGGTTGTTGAGATGTGGGCAGGTGGTTGGTAGTAGGTTGTTGAGATGTGGGCAGGTTGTTGGTAGTTAGTAGGTTGTTGAGATGTGGGCAGGTGGTTGGTAGTAGGTTGTTGAGATGTGGGCAGGTTGTTGGTAGTTAGTAGGTTGTTGAGATGTGGGCAGGTGGTTGGTAGTAGGTTGTTGAGATGTGGGCAGGTGGTTGGTAGTAGGTTGTTGAGATGTGGGCAGGTTGTTGGTAGTTAGTAGGTTGTTGAGATGTGGGCAGGTGGTTGGTAGTAGGTTGTTGAGATGTGGGCAGGTGGTTGGTAGTAGGTTGTTGAGATGTGGGCAGGTTGTTGGTAGTTAGTAGGTTGTTGAGATGTGGGCAGGTTGTTGGTAGTTAGTAGGTTGTTAAGATGTGGGCAGGTTACTGTACACCCTAGTGTAAGGTCTGAGACCTCTCTATTGTCATTATGGTTGAGGAAGGAAGCAATCTGTGATGTTACAATTTGAATGTCAGAATTTCTACTTAATAAAGTTTTTATCTGTTTCTTGTATATTATTTCAGGATTATTTCTAATTGTAAAACATAAAGGAGCATGATCAGACCACAAGATTGGACCTATAGATGAGGTCATAAATTGTCCAAGGTCATTCCACTGTCAAACAGATTGTTATTATGTCTAAACCTATTGGTTGGCTCTTATCTACTCTAATATCACTCACACAATTCATATCCCCTGCACAAATCAGAATACCTTTAGAAATCTGCTCAACTCTACAAAAGAGTATTTGAGATTGGTTTGGGCCGTATAGATTTACTAAGGTGTATACAACATCATTTATCTTGCAGATCAGAATTATAAATCTACTGCCAGTATCACAGTCTTAATATATGGGTTACAATGTGACTTTCTTAGATAAGAATATAGCAACACCTCTTTTTCTTTTCCCTCCCTTAATGTTTGATTTGAAAACCATCAGGTATCTTGAAAAATTCCAAAGGGGCTTAGCTGAAATTGACCCGTGAGTTTCCTGGGTTAACGCTACATCTATATTGTGGCGTACCAAGGTGTCATAATGATTGCCCCTTTTTCGGTGAGATGACATTCTAAAAAGGACCCAACCTGCTGACTCCAGGTCTGGCGTCCAGCTTCAGAGGGCCCAGTCGACCGCAGTGTACAGAAAAGAAGAGGAAAAGAAGAGAATGGGGGATGGGGGGGGGGGGGAGAGAAAAGCAAAATAAAGCAAAAACTTGCACACAGAACTACCAATTCACATGCATACCAAATTGAGGACATAAGAAAGGAAATCCTCAGGGCTGCTCTGCTGATGTTGCAGAGACCGTATCATTCTGGGTGGTGGTGAGTGTCTTGTAATGTATAATTTTAGCATTATCCAAAGTAGCGAGGGTCCTAATGTGGGACAGAGGGGAAATTGGGGGGGCGAACCTGCCCCTGGCACGGGTCCTATCCCGGCACGCCCAGCTCACACACCAAATAGCGGGGGAGGAGCCCCGCAGCAGCAGGGCGGGTACGGCCCCACGAGATCACCAATGGAACCACTATGATCAAGGCCCAGTTTTTCTCTCTGGGGATCAGAGTCTCCTAGGAGGCCCTATACGAAGTTAGTATAGCCTCTGCCTCCAGAGAAAAAGAAAATAAAGGCAAAGAAAAAAGTATTATTTCCAGACGTTATATATATCATGCCTAGAACCATCAATTTTTGATGGTATCCGGATAGTGTATCAAAGGGGGAAGAGATAGGAGAAAGAAAAGGAAACTTTTCAAGAATGCTCTATTAATGATATAGAGACCATACATACAAAGCAGTTGCGGTTTTAAAGTCTAAGTAGTATTTGAAGGGTTAAACAACACAATATTATTTTGGATACATGGGGGCAGTTGGCCCCCGTCCAGGGGGTCCCACTGCGAGTTCATCTCAAAAAGTAAGATTGGACCCCGGCAGGTGCCCAATCCCAGGGAAATATCGCAGACAATAAATTGAGTCCAAATGATTCTATGGTGGCTACAAGAAAGTTGATCGTGGTCACCTATTTTCAAAAGACATCTCCAAAATCTCCCCTCCCCACAGCGAGAGAAAAAAAAAGGTATAAAGAGTTCTGGTGAGTAGATTACGAGAATAGTGTTTGAGTGTTAGTGTAATAGTGATCTGTAGGGTAAAGAATAGTGTGTATGAGGGAGGTGATTTTAGGGTATTAAAATATTAAAGATGTGTATTGTGTTTATGTAAAGTGTGGGATATAAAGTGTTGGGGATGATAATAGTGTGTGAAATAGGAAGTTAGTGAACCAAAGAGAACAATATTTATATATAATGTGAGATCAGTTATATATAGTGCAGGTTTGTGGATCTGGATGGATATTGGAGGAATGTTATGTGAATTTATGTATAGGTTAAGTACAGACGTAATCATCGGAGTTTCCACTGATTGAGTCTTTCTTGAAGAACTGTAGGATCAGTAAACGGAAACTTTTGTCCATCGTGTAATATAATAAGTTTAAGGGGGTTAAGCCCAGAAATGCTGGATGCTATTAGCCCTGAGCATGGTTGTCTGAACTTTAAAGGATTATCGATCTATTCGTGTTGCTCTAGATAGATCAGGTAGCAGTTTGATGGATTTAAATTCATCATCCTTTGGAGGGTTTTTCTTGAAGGTTTTTAACAACAAATCTTTGAGATAAAAGTTGCTGAATCTTACGATAACATCTCTTGGGATATCCTGGCTTATTTCTTAAGGTTTGGGGAGACGATGGAACCTCTCGAATGGGTATAATCCCAAGGTTTGCAAACTTGTTATTGAAGCAAAAAATGAAGTCAGGTAGTTTTCCAAGCTAAATTGAGCTACTTCCTCTGGGATACCTCTAATACGTAGATTTTTACTGCGTGCTCTATCTTCCATATCATTTTGCTTCAGTCCCAGAGATCTGAGCTTGTTCTCCAGGGTTGTAAAGTCTTTTCTTGTTTGTAAATGGTCTTCTTGCATTTGGTTCATGTTTTGCAAGAGGACTTCTTATTAAACTGGATAGTAAAAGAAAAAATGAGAAACCATTATCAGACCTATATACAGAATTGGCCAAAGCATAAAGATCCAATAAAATAGCCTCAAACAAACCAGAAACACTCAATATATTAGAAATTAAAACCAAAATTAAAAGACCAAAACAGACAAGCCCGCATTAAAAAGATTACAATAGGATCACAGACCATGATATCTCCCAAAAAAATTTCCAACACCTTTAAAGATTATTATAGTTCTTTATATAACTTGCATGATTGCAATAAATCCCAAGCTGACACTGGCCTTTTCCTGCGAGGTTCAACTCTTCCCAAAATTACACCTGAAGACCTTGAAAGGCTGAATACACCCTTTTAAATTAGAAGAAATTCAACATGTTATACAAAACCTTAAACACAACAAACACCTTAAACACAACAAACACCAGGTCCTGACGGTTATACATCAAGATTTTATCAGGCTTTCTCTCCGTCTATTTCCCCTTTATTGTTAAGAATGTTTAAAGAAATATCTGCTGGGAAATTGTCTCCTATTGAAATGCTACAGGCCACCATTTCTTCTATTCTTAAGCCGGCAAGGATCCAGCCACCCTGTCAAACTACCGCCCTATATCTCTAATAAACCTTGATTTAAACATTTTCTCAAAAATACTTGCAGACCGTCTGAAAACTAATTCATACAGACCAGGCAGGTTTTATCGAAGATAGAGATTCTGCTGATAATATTCGCAAAATTATTAACATCCTTTATAATATTAGAGATAGAAATACCCCATCTATTATTATAGCATTAGACGCTGAGAAAGCCTTTGACAGGGTGAGCTGGACCTTTCTGGAAGGAGTGTTGGAGGCTTTTGGTATTAAGGGTGCTTTTAAACTAAATACCATGTCCCTATAGACAATCCCACAAGCAAAGGGCATAAGCGCTGACCTAGATTCAAATTGGTTCGACCTTAGAAATGGCACTAGACAGGGCTGCCACTTAGCTCCACTTCTATACAGGGGTCAAGTCCTGGGAAAAAAAAGTGTGGGAACTCACACAAAATCCACTGCGACCACCCATAAATCCCCCCCCCCCCCCAATATATATTTCACCGAAAATTCAGTGAATTTTGCCCCTCTATGCCAGGATTCTGCCCCTCTATATGGAAGGATTTTGCCCCTCTATTCCAGGCTTTTCCCCTCTATGTGCCAGGATTTTGCCCCTCTATGCCAGGATTTTGCCCCTCTATTCCAGGATTTTGCCCCTCTATATGCCAGGCTTTTCCCCTCTATGTCAGGATTTTGCCCCTCTATGCCAGGATTTTGCCCCTCTATGCCAGGATTTTGACCCTCTATATGTCAGGATTTTGCCCCTCTATGTCATGATTTTGCCCCTCTGTCAGGATTTTGCCCCTCTATGTGCCAGGATTTTGCCCCTCTATGCCAGGATTTTGCCCCTCTATATGCCAGGATTTTGCCTCTCTATGTCAGGATTTTGCCTCTCTATTCCAGGATTTTGCCCCTCTATGTCAGGATTTTGCCTCTCAATTCCAGGATTTTGCCCCTCTATATGCCAGGATTTTGCCCCTCTATATGACAGGATTTTGCCCCTCTATATGACAGGACTCTGCCCCTGCCCCTCTATTTGCCAAGATTTTGCCCCTCTATGTCAGGATTTTACCCCTCTATGCCAGGATTTTGCCTCTATATGCCATGATTATGCCCCTCTATATGCCAGGATTTTGCCCATCTATCCCAGGATTTTGCCCCTCTATGTCAGGATTTTGCCCCTCTATATGCCAGGATTTTGCCCCTCTATGCCAGGACAGGATTCTGCCCCTCTATTCCATGATTTTGCCCCTCTATTCCAGGGTTTTGCCCCTCTATGTGCCAGGATTTTGCCCCTCTATGTCAGGATTTTGTCCCTCTATATGCCAGGATTCTGACATCTATATGTCAGGATTTTGCCTCTATATGCCAGGATTCTGCCCCTCTATGCCAGGATTTGCTCGTTTAATCCACCCTCCTCCCCCTTCCCCAGACAGTACTTACCTCCGGTCTTCTCCTCCGTGCATCTTCCCCCCTGCACGGAGGAAGGAAGCTCCGGTCATCACGTTTTTGTTTTTTTTAACTTTATTGAGGTCGTGGGACTTCAATAAAGTTAACAAAAAAAACAAAAAAAACGTCATGACCGGAGCTTCCTTCCTCCGTGCAGGGGGGAAGATGCACGGAGGAGAAGACCGGAGACAGAGAGCAACAAGGAGGTAAGTACTCACCATCTCCTTGGTGCTCCCTGTCTCCGTCCAGCTCCTCCATGCAGTCTAGGGAAAATGCAGAGGAGGGAAAATGCCACCAGATATGACATGACAGGAAGTTTTTTTTTTTTTTTTCTCGGACAGCTGCCCTGGTCCTGCAGGAGCAAAGGGAACGGCGTTCCTGCCACGAAAAAAGTGCAGGAACGCCGTTCCCACGCGTTCTGCAGGACTCGAGCCCTGCTTCTATACCTATTGTCAGTTGAACCACTTGCAGTTCTAATTAGGCAGAAACCTGACATTTTTGGGAAAACTATAGCAGATCAGAATATGAAGATCTCCCGCTTTGCTGATGATATTCTGCTTACTTTGGAAAATGTATTAATATCAGTGACAGCAGCAATGAGGGAGATCGATAATTATAGTAAATATTCAAATTATAAACTAAATCTAAAAAAAAACTTGAGGTATTAACGGCCAATCTTGATGTTACATCTATTGAGACCTTGCACCAATCTTATGAAACTTACGAATAATGAAATTGATTACCTGGGGATTAAACTAAGGATAAACCCTGACTACCTTATCCAAGCTAATTACCTCCCCATGTTAATCATACTTCAAAGATAAACTGATTAAATGGAAAGGTCTAGAGATTTCGTGGCTAGGCCGAATTAACACCATTAACGCTTACTTCATTCCGAATCTGATGTATTTGTTTAGGTCTATCCAGCTTCAGGTTCCCTTATGTTTAAAACTGTGCTGTTGGACTTTGTATGGAATGGCAGAAATCCAAGAATAGCTTATAAAACCTCGACTCGCAGAAGGAAACATGGGGAACTTTCCTTTCTTGATCTTGAAATGATTCCTCAAAATATTATGATATGGCACTTCTAAAGATGGAATAAAAAGTCTTCTAGGACAACAGATTGGTATCATATTGAAAGACAATCCTGTGGGAAACTTAATCCGTCTCACATTTTATATCTGGACCGCAACAACTGCCCAACTATGAAGTTTTAAAACTGTATTGTTCAAAATATTGTGGCCTCCTTAAAGAAATGTAAATCCCTGCTAAAGATACCTAAAGGTAAACTTCATTCTGCCCCTCTAGCTATAATTTCTTATTATATTGAAAATATAAACCTTAAAACTTGGGAGAGGAATGTAATTCTGAGACTCTATACTCTCCTTCCAAGAATTACAAACTAGACACAATTTGCCTTTAACAGTATATTTTACTTATTTGAGGATTAGAAATGTGCTTAATTCTAAAAACATAATTGATTGATAATTTTTATATCAATCTCACACGGTAAGAAACTCATAAGTAACATTTAGAATTGTCTGGTTAATACTCTTCCAATACAAAAAGAACCTTCTTGGGTAAAGTGGGAAAATGACATTGGATTTGATTGTACTCTTCAAGACTGGATAAAATCTTTTGAACAGCTCAAATTGTCTGTACATCATTTATCCCTGCAAGAAATGTTTCATAAACTCCTTCTAAGATGGTATATGACTCCAGTTAAAAATGAATACATTTTCCTCTTTAAATTTAAAAACATGTTGGAAATGTGAGGCAGAGGTTGGATCTATGCTTCACATGTGGTGGACATGCCCAACTATTAAGACAATCTTAGATACCGTATATACACTTCTTATTTGTTTAGTTCCATATATCAAGGAGAGTAAGGCACAGACATTCCTGTTTCATCTTGAGATTCACAGCTGTAAAATAGAAATCAGATTGTTGATTATCCATCTTTTGCTTTCCACAAAATTACGCTTAGCTAGAAGATGGAGGCAAACGGACCCCCCAAGCTGGGTTGAGATCAGGGCTCAACTAGAATACCAACTTATTATGAAAAAAGGCTTTCTAAAAACTAGTCACCAATATGACCTTTATGAAAAAACCTTTGGTTAGTCACCTGCGACACAGCAGATTCTCAATAACCTAGAACCACACGTTTCTTTGAGCCTGTTCCCTCTAAACATAGTTAAATATACAGCTTCCATTATCCTCTCGACCAAATGGGACCCTGCTGCCTCTTGGCCAGGCGCTCACGGACTGGCCCACTGACCGCAGACTTTCCCCAGGAGTGCTTTCTCATTCCTGTCCTCTTTTCTTCCGTTTTCTTATCTATTTTTTTTCTCTCTCTTTTCTCCCCTCTTCTTTCCTTACCTCTTTTCCTTTTCCTTTATCCCCCTCTCTTTTTTTTCTCTAATTATGCTTGTGTTTCAGGGCCCAACCTAAACCCGTTTATAATTACAAACTTTCTATGCGCCTCTTGCCTCTATTCTCCCCCCCCCCCTTCTTTTCTCTTTTCTTCTCAAATTTTCCCAATAATGTATTGTGACACACTGTATCCTATATCTATTTTAGATTTATTGCCATGTATGTACACTTAATCTAGTCCCAAAGGGGGAGGGGTCACGGGGAGGGTGAGAGGGCAGGAGGAGGGTGGCAAGGTGGGATTATGCAGAGGCATTATGTAACTTACTATGGGTTTTGATTTATCCCTGATTATTTATGTTTGTTTTGTGTATATATGGAATAAGGTTTGAATAAGTGAATAGGTTTGTGAGATGTGGGCAGGTTGTTGAGACATGGGTGGAGTTGAGACATGGGAAGCTTGTTGAGACATGGGTGGAGTTGAGACGTGGGCAGGTTGTTGAGACATGGGTGGAGTTGAGACGTGGGAAGCTTGTTGAGACATGGGTGAAGTTGAGACGTGGGAAGGTTGTTGAGACATGGGTAGATTTGAAATGTGTTTCGGATGTTGAGACGTGGGCAGGTTGTTGAGACATGGGTGGAGTTGAGACGTGGGAAGCTTGTTGAGACATGGGTGAAGTTGAGACGTGGGAAGGTTGTTGAGACATGGGTAGATTTGAAATGTGTTTCGGATGTTGAGACGTGGGCAGGTTGTTGAGACATGGGTGGAGTTGAGATATGGGCAGGTTGTTGAGACATGGGTGAAGTTGAGATGTGGGAAGGTTGTTGAGACATGGGTAGATTTGAAATGTGTTTCGGATGTTGAGACGTGGGCAGGTTGTTGAGATATGGATGGAGTTGAGATGTGGGCAGGTTGTTGAGATATGGATGGAGTTGAGATGTGGGCAGGTTGTTGAGACATGGGTGGAGTTGAGATATGGGCAGGTTGTTGAGACATGGGTGGAGTTGAGACGTGGGCAGGTTGTTGAGACATGGGTGGAGTTGAGAGGTGGGCAGGTTGTTGAGATATGGATGGAGTTGAGATGTGGGAAGGTTGTTGAGATATGGATGGAGTTGAGATGTGGGAAGGTTGTTGAGATATGGATGGAGTTGAGACGTGGGCAGGTTGTTGAGACATGGGTGGAGTTGAGATATGGGCAGGTTGTTGAGACATGGGTGGAGTTGAGAGGTGGGCAGGTTGTTGAGAGTTGGCAAGGTTGTTGAGATATGGATGGAGTTGAGACGTGGGCAGGTTGTTGAGATATGGATGGAGTTGAGACGTGGGCAGGTTGTTGAGATATGGATGGAGTTGAGATGTGGGCAGGTTGTTGAGACATGGGTGGAGTTGAGATATGGGCAGATTGTTGAGATATGGATGGAGTTGAGACGTGGGCAGGTTGTTGAGACATGGGTGGAGTTGAGAGGTGGGCAGGTTGTTGAGAGTTGGCAAGGTTGTTGAGACGTGGGAAGCTTGTTGAGACATCGGTGAAGTTGAGATATGGGCAGGTTGTTGAGATATGGATGGAGTTGAGATGTGGGCAGGTTGTTGAGATATGGATGGAGTTGAGACGTGGGCAGGTTGTTGAGATATGGATGGAGTTGAGATGTGGGCAGGTTGTTGAGACATGGGTGGAGTTGAGATATGGGCAGATTGTTGAGATATGGATGGAGTTGAGACGTGGGCAGGTTGTTGAGACATGGGTGGAGTTGAGAGGTGGGCAGGTTGTTGAGAGTTGGCAAGGTTGTTGAGACGTGGGAAGCTTGTTGAGACATCGGTGAAGTTGAGATGTGGGAAGGTTGTTGAGACATGGGTAGTTGCAGAGACTGTCACAAATAAACTCACAAATCATTTTAGTATCATTTCCCCTGTTTATTATTTATGCTTGCTCCTGTCTGTTCTTTGTGTCTGTGTACAATAGTTGAAGATAAGCAGCACCTTACAATAAACTGCATACACAAACCTTCATGAACAAAATATTTATTGTCACCATCCAGTGCTGCATAAGAAAACACGAGAGACCCCTAGCTTAACGTGTCTCACTCACGTACACACCCAATTACTGTGCCACACCCACCTAACTGACTGGCAAAGCAAACATGCGTCTAATTCAAAATGAAATTAATCAGTCAAGATAAAGAATGCAATTCCCCAGTCAACCAGGAAATAAGTGAAAAAGAAACCATGATTATCAAAAGACTTAAAAGCTAATACAGATAAAAGCACAAAAAGTGCAAAGCAATATAATATCAATAATATTTATACCCTGCAGTATAATACAGCAGATCTCCATTTGCAATGTAACATTACACACACACAGATAGATAGATAGATAGATGAATAAGGAGCCAGAGCAGCACCTGCCCAGTTTGCCCCAGAGTGGCACCTGCCCGCTTCGGCTGTAGTCCTGCTCCTGCCCTGTTCTGAATTCCTTTAATGGGGATGCCCTATCTTAGAGCCCTGTAACGGGTATATCCTGTCTTAGACCCATGTCATAGTTCTGCCCTGTACTAGTGTCCTGTTAGAGGGCCTTCTGTGGTACTTTGTAGTCTGTTATTGTATCTGTTACATTCCAGGATTTAACTTTTTTCACTGCTCCTATTTATTATGCTCCGCTCCTTTGTGCTCTGTTTCAGTTTACTTTAAGCTGTCAGGCAGTAAAATTTTGCTACAGGTAATTCCTGTGTCTGTGTAGTGTCCGTTTTATAGATTCAGTTAATTAGTTATGTTAGGCAGGTTTTAGTGTTAGGAACTTGCCTGATGGTGGGTACCTTGTCACTGGTTGGTAGACTTCCATCTAATGGCCATCAAGTTGAACTCTGGTATGTGGCAACACAAACCTGGGGCCTCAAGCATCCAGGGAAGTGTGGTTACACTTCACCAGGCCTGTGCTTCCATAACTCTACTGTGACTCCTGAATTCCATCATTGGGTGCTCTGGGTTTTTACAGTAGTCTGTATGGACCCCATTCATGACAGAAACCTTGATGAAATGTGGGCAGGTTGTTGAGATCTGGGTAGAGTTGAGATGTGGGCAGTACAGGTGATATTTCCTGAGTGGAGCGGTTGGGGTAAGGATCAAGTTTGGGACGGGATTAATCAAGAGAATACTTTCTGTTTTTCTTGTATCCTTCAGGTTACCTAAGGGGACTCTCCTAAGGAGCTGGCTCACCAAATCACGGCCCCGGCTACTCCTTTTCATTGCTGGATTAAAGAGACCTCAAGTCACACTGATGAGGAGGAAGAGGATGAAACGAACCAAAGTAGCAAAGGCCACGTAAGCGGTAAATAGAGTAAGAGAGGTGAGAGGGAGACGGGAGGAAGCCTGTAGGTAATAATGGGTCTCAGCTATTCAACTTTCAGGAGCTTTCTCCATGGTTTAGATGAGGAATTTGGATGAAATCACAGTAAGTGAAAGATTCTTAGGTTGAAAAAAGGAGCAGAGGAAACCCAAGGGGGACAGTGTATGAGGAATGATAGGGAGCAGTGTACAGGGTAATGATATGGGGAAATGTATGAGGAATGATATGGAGCAGTGTATAGGGTAATGATAGGGAGCAGTGTACGAGGTAATGATAAGCAGGCAGTGTATGGGGTAATGATATGGGGAAATGTATGATGTAATAGGGAGCAGTGTACAGGGTAATGATAGGGGAAGTGTACATGGTAATGATAAGCAGGCAGTGTATGGGGTAATGATATGGGGAAATGTATGATGTAATAGGGAGCAGTGTACAGGGTAATGATAGGGAGCAGTGTACAGGGTAATGATAGGGAGCAGTGTACAGGGTAATGATAAGCAGGCAGTGTATGGGGTAATGATATGGGGAAATGTATGATGTAATAGGGAGCAGTGTACAGGGTAATGATAGGGGAAGTATCCGAGGTAATGATAAGCAGGCAGTGTATGGGGTAATGATAGGGGAAATGTATGATGTAATGATATGGAGCAGTGTACAGGGTAATGATAGGGGAAGTGTACGAAGTAATGATAAGAGGGCAGTGTATGGGGTAATGATATGGGGAAATGTATGAAGAATGATAGGGAGCAGTGTACAGGGTAATGATAGGGGAAGTGTACAAGGTAATGATAAGCGGGCAGTGTATGGGGTAATGATATGGGGAAATGTATGAGGAATGATAGGGAGCAGTGTAAAGGGTAATGATAGGGGAAGTGTACGAGGTAAAAATAAGCGGGCAGTATATGGGGTAATGATATGGGGAAATGTATGAGGAATGATAGGGAGCAGTGTAAAGGGTAATGATAGGGGGTAGTGTACGAGGTAATGATAAGCGGGCAGTGTATGGGGTAATGATATGGGGAAATGTATGATGTAACGATAGGGGAAGTGTACGAGGTAATGATAAGCGGGCAGTGTATGTGGTAATGATATGGGGAAATGTATGATGTAATGATAGGGAGCAGTGTACAGGGTAATGCTAGGGGAAGTGTACGAGGTAATGATAAGCGGGTAGTGTATGGGGTAATGATATGGGGAAATGTATGAGTAATGATAGGGAGCAGTATACAGGGGGTATGGCGTAATTATAGGAGGGAGGGTATAAGGTTATTATATCAGTGTCTGGGGGGGTAAGGCTAGTGTCTGGGGCAGTTATGAAGGTGAGAATACAAGGATTCTTTAAACACTGCTGACCAGATACCACTTGGGGACTTCTTATGGCTTACTGAGCAAACCGCAATAATATAAAAATGTGAAAAATACCAGCCGTATCACCAGCTGTTACAAAATATCCCAGAAAATCCAGAAAAACAATGTCCTTAATCCAGAAATAACTCTACGCTCCACTCTTTATTCACACTGTGTGCACCCATTCTAGAGATATGAAACTCCGCTGATCTCTGAGGAAGTGCTCAGTAATGTGCCATACATGTAAGATCTGTGTCTCTCACAAGACCCTGGTATAATCCCACAGTGTGATTACTGTGCTCAGATTTGAGAGGTTTTTGGATCTCCCAGGATATTGTGTGATGTAAATGGTAAATGTTTGGAGAACCGGTGCTTCATGCTAATAGGAATTCACAGTCTTCCTAATTCCCATGCAATGTGTGACTCATATTACCAGACTGTGTATACTGATTTAACACACAACCTGGAGGTATTCTTAGTGCACAGTGACAAAAAGTTGCTCCTTTGGGGATCAATCTAGATTTTGAACTGAAAGCTTTTTTATAGAGTTTTTCTCCCTAGCCCTTTTGTGTCATTTTTTTTAGGTATGCGGTATTCATTATCCTCTACATTTTTGGGATATACCATCTATTTTTTTTACTTTCATTTTTTATTTTATTTCTTATTTTCATTTATATTTTATATTTTTAATTTAATTTTTATATTTTTATGTTTATTTTTATTTTATTTTTATTATCTTTTTCATACTTTTCTATATTTGTTTCTATTTTCATTTTGATATATCATTCTTTTATATGGTTTTGATAGAGATTCATCCCCATTCTCGTATACACGAAGAGTATTTGTACCATCCTAGCTATATTTCAGAGATGTAGCGTTATTGTTATTATGTATTATTTTTATGTACTTGGTAACATAGTAACATAGTAATTTAGGTTGAAAAAAGACACAAGTCCATCAAGTTCAACCCATCTAACTATCAATCCAGCTTTTGATCCAAAAGAAGCAAAAACCCCTAAGGAAGCTGTTTCGAATTTTGCCTCCTAGGGGGAAACAATTCCTTCTTGACTCCAAAGGGCAATCAGATTT
This sequence comes from Pelodytes ibericus, assembly GCA_036172795.1. Classification (NCBI taxonomy): domain Eukaryota; kingdom Metazoa; phylum Chordata; class Amphibia; order Anura; family Pelodytidae; genus Pelodytes; species Pelodytes ibericus. Next base: position 662,077 of record CM069862.1, on the reverse strand, counting down.
CTACTTGGATCAATAAACTCTATTATTATTGCTTATTCTATTATTAATAGCCCTGTATGTTCTGATTTTCCATGTTTAATTGCATCTATCGTGGTTGATAGCACTACCTCTCTTGGCAGTGAGTTCCATAACTTTATTGTCCTTACCATAAAGAATCCCTTCCTTTGCTGTCTATGAAATCTTTGCTCTTCCAGTCTCAGGGGGTGACCTCTTGTTCTTTGTACATTTCTGTTAATGAACAGGTCACTGGAGAGCTCTTTACTGCCAACTGCCACCTAGACCTATATATTTACTGACTTCTTCATAGAATGTTATTAAGTTTGATTGACAAGACCTGTCTTTCACAAAACCATGTTGACTTTTACTAATTATATTCTGATTCAAGATGTATACTTATGTGTATTATAATTGTGTGTCCGTCTTTGTTTCATATTTCCCTTATTTAATCTGGACTGTTATATGAACTTTTGTCTTAGTTTTGTATGACATTTTCATGATTTTTTTAACCGATTTTTAACCTTGCTGCAAAAATATTAGCGCTACCAAATGCAAGCAATCAGACTGTCAGGACATTGAACTATTTAAGGGTGTGATCTCAGATCTGCCCCATCCCCTTGACAAAGTCCGAGGACGAAACGCGTTGGGTGGTTTTTCTGGACCTTATCGACATCCGTAGAAGGAGGCTTTGCTTTCAGAAATCTCTGAAGATAGTTTTTTGTGCACGGGACTTCTATCCGATACTGAGAGACGCCAGAGGGTGTTTGATCCGGCCTTTCTCATGGCAACACTACGGCTCTGTGTGTTTCAATTCTTCTGTTACTACCAGGATTGAAAGTTTTTATTAGAAGTATTACGCGAGCTGTATAGTCATTTCCCATCGTGCTCCCCGAATCGATGGGTCAAGGCTTCAGTAAGTGATATCTTGTGGCTTCAACCAAATACCCTTATTTATTATGGAGATTCGAGCGAATATCCATGTTCCTATGATTTTAGGAGCCCCACTTGTGAGTGGTTTCATCGTTGTTCTATTATATCAGTTTTTTATGTACAGTATTTTTATCCAGACATATTGCAATACATCTATGTGTGTTTCACTATTCAGATCCTTTCCAAGAGTCGCCTTCCTAATACAGTGAGCTATATATCTATTTATGTTCATTTTCACTTACTGATTCATTGGTTTTGCTCATGTTTTCATATACACTGATGGCTTATATTATTTCCCTCCGATATTGTACCCAGTTATTCAGTGTATTCAAGTTATTTGCATTTATTCCACTTTTTCCCTCTCACCACTATATTTATATTAATATTGTTGGTTGTTTGGTTAATTTGTCTTTTGTCGCTGTGCACTGAGAATACCTCCAGGTTTAGTGCTATATTTTGCAGGTTGATAGAAACATAGAAACATAGAATGTGTCGGCAGATAAGAACCATTCTTCCAGTAGAAGTGGTAGTGGGACTAATGAAAGTATTACATTACTGAGAGGGTAGTGGATGTATGGAATAGTCTTCCAGTAGAAGTGGTAGAGGTTAATACAGTGAAGGAGTTTAAGCATGCGTGGGATAGGTATAAGGCTATCCTAGATATAAGACAAGGCCAGGGTCTAATGAAAGTATTACATTACTGAGAGGGTAGTGGATGTATGGAATAGTCTTCCAGTAGAAGTGGTAGAGGTTAATACAGTGATAGTGTTTAAGCATGCATGGGATAGGTATAAGGCTATCCTAGATATAAGATAAGGCCAGGGACTAATGAAAGTATTACTTTACTGAGAGGGTAGTGGATGCATGGAATAGTCTTCCAGTAGAAGTGGTCGAGGTTAATACAGTGAAGGAGTTTAAGCATGCATGGGATAGGTATAATGCTATCCTAGATATAAGATAAGACCAGGGACTAATGAAAGTATTACATTACTGAGAGGGTAGTGGATGCATGGAATAGTCTTCCAGTAGAAGTGGTAGAGGTTAATACAGTGAAGGAGTTTAAGCATGCATGGGATAGGTATAAGGCTATCCTAGATATAAGATAAGGCCAGGGACTAATGAAAGTATTACATTACTGAGAGGGTAGTGGATGTATGGAATAGTCTTCCAGTAGAAGTGGTAGAGGTTAATACAGTGAAGGAGTTTAAGCATGCATGGGATAGGTATAAGGCTATCCTAGATATAATATAAGGTCAGGGACTAATGAAAGTATTACATTACTGAGAGGGTAGTGGATGTATGGAATAGTCTTCCAGTAGAAGTGGTAGAGGTTAATACAGTGAAGGAGTTTAAGCATGCATGGGATAGGTATAAGGCTATCCTAGATATAATATAAGGTCAGGGACTAATGAAAGTATTACATTACTGAGAGGGTAGTGGATGTATGGAATAGTCTTCCAGTAGAAGTGGTAGAGGTTAATACAGTGAAGGAGTTTAAGCATGTATGGGATAGGTATAAGGCTATCCTAGATATAAGATAAGGTCAGGGACTAATGAAAGTATTACATTACTGAGAGGGTAGTGGATGTATGGAATAGTCTTCCAGTAGAAGTGGTAGAGGTTAATACAGTGAAGGAGTTTAAGCATGCATGGGATAGGTATAAGGCTATCCTAGATATAAGATAAGGCCAGGGACTAATGAAAGTATTACATTACTGAGAGGGTAGTGGATGCATGGAATAGTCTTCCAGTAGAAGTGGTAGAGGTTAATACAGTGAAGGAGTTTAAGCATGCATGGGATAGGTATAAGGCTATCCTAGATATAAGATAAGGTCAGGGACAAATGAAAGTATTACATTACTGAGAGGGTAGTGGATGTATGGAATAGTCTTCCAGTAGAAGTGGTAGAGGTTAATACAGTGAAGGAGTTTAAGCATGCATGGGATAGGTATAAGGCTATCCTAGATATAAGATAAGGCCAGGGACTAATGAAAGTATTACTTTACTGAGAGGGTAGTGGATGTATGGAATAGTCTTCCAGTAGAAGTGGTAGAGGTTAATACAGTGAAGGAGTTTAAGCATGCATGGGATAGGTATAAGGCTATCCTAGATATAATATAAGGTCAGGGACTAATGAAAGTATTACATTACTGAGAGGGTAGTGGATGTATGGAATAGTCTTCCAGTAGAAGTGGTAGAGGTTAATACAGTGAAGGAGTTTAAGCATGTATGGGATAGGTATAAGGCTATCCTAGATATAAGATAAGGTCAGGGACTAATGAAAGTATTACATTACTGAGAGGGTAGTGGATGTATGGAATAGTCTTCCAGTAGAAGTGGTAGAGGTTAATACAGTGAAGGAGTTTAAGCATGCATGGGATAGGTATAAGGCTATCCTAGATATAAGATAAGACCAGGGACTAATGAAAGTATAACTTTACTGAGAGGGTAGTGGATGTATGGAATAGTCTTCCAGTAGAAGTGGTAGAGGTTAATACAGTGAAGGAGTTTAAGCATGCATGGGATAGGTATAAGGCTATCCTAGATATAAGATAAGGCCAGGGACTAATGAAAGTATTACTTTACTGAGAGGGTAGTGGATGTATGGAATAGTCTTCCAGTAGAAGTGGTAGAGGTTAATACAGTGAAGGAGTTTAAGCATGCATGGGATAGGTATAAGGCTATCCTAGATATAAGATAAGGCCAGGGACTAATGAAAGTATTACATTACTGAGAGGGTAGTGGATGCATGGAATAGTCTTCCAGTAGAAGTGGTAGAGGTTAATACAGTGAAGGAGTTTAAGCATGCATGGGATAGGTATAAGGCTATCCTAGATATAAGATAAGGCCAGGGACTAATGAAAGTATTACATTACTGAGAGGGTAGTGGATGTATGGAATAGTCTTCCAGTAGAAGTGGTAGAGGGTAATACAGTGAAGGAGTTTAAGCATGCATGGGATAGGTATAAGGCTATCCTAGATATAAGATAAGGTCAGGGACTAATGAAAGTATTACATTACTGAGAGGGTAGTGGATGTATGGAATAGTCTTCCAGTAGAAGTGGTAGAGGTTAATACAGTGAAGGAGTTTAAGCATGCATGGGATAGGTATAAGGCTATCCTAGATATAAGATAAGGCCAGGGACTAATGAAAGTATTACTTTACTGAGAGGGTAGTGGATGTATGGAATAGTCTTCCAGTAGAAGTGGTAGAGGTTAATACAGTGAAGGAGTTTAAGCATGCATGGGATAGGTATAAGGCTATCCTAGATATAAGATAAGGCCAGGGACTAATGAAAGTATTACATTACTGAGAGGGTAGTGGATGCATGGAATAGTCTTCCAGTAGAAGTGGTAGAGGTTAATACAGTGAAGGAGTTTAAGCATGCATGGGATAGGTATAAGGCTATCCTAGATATAAGATAAGGTCAGGGACTAATGAAAGTATTACATTACTGAGAGGGTAGTGGATGTATGGAATAGTCTTCCAGTAGAAGTGGTAGAGGTTAATACAGTGAAGGAGTTTAAGCATACATGGGATAGGTATAAGGCTATCCTAGATATAAGATAAGGCCAGGGACTAATGAAAGTATAACTTTACTGAGAGGGTAGTGGATGTATGGAATAGTCTTCCAGTAGAAGTGGTAGAGGTCAATACAGTGAAGGAGTTTAAGCATGCATGGGATAGGTATAAGGCTATCCTAGATATAAGATAAGGCCAGGGACTAATGAAAGTATTACATTACTGAGAGGGTAGTGGATGCATGGAATAGTCTTCCAGTAGAAGTGGTAGAGGTTAATACAGTGAAGGAGTTTAAGCATGCATGGGATAGGTATAAGGCTATCCTAGATATAAGATAAGGCCAGGGACTAATGAAAGTATTACATTACTGAGAGGGTAGTGGATGCATGGAATAGTCTTCCAGTAGAAATGGTAGAGGTTAATACAGTGAAGGAGTTTAAGCATGCGTGGGATAGGTATAAGGCTATCCTAGATATAAGATAAGGCCAGGGACTAATGAACGTATTACATTACTGAGAGGGTAGTGGATGTATGGAATAGTCTTCCAGTAGAAGTGGTAGAGGTTAATACAGTGAAGGAGTTTAAGCATGCATGGGATAGGTATAAGGCTATCCTAGATATAAGATAAGGCCAGGGACTAATGGAAGTATTACATTACTGAGAGGGTAGTGGATGTATGGCATAGTCTTCCAGTAGAAGTGGTAGAGGTTAACACGGTGAAGGAGTTTAAGCATGCATGGGATAGGTATAAGGCTATCCTAGATATAAGATAAGACCAGGGACTAATGAAAGTATAACTTTACTGAGAGGGTAGTGGATGTATGGCATAGTCTTCCAGTAGAAGTGGTAGAGGTTAATACGGTGAAGGAGTTTAAGCATGCATGGGATAGGTATAAGGCTATCCTAGATATAAGATAAGGCCAGGGACTAATGAAAGTATTACATTACTGAGAGGGTAGTGGATGCATGGAATAGTCTTCCAGTAGAAGTGGTAGAGGTTAATACAGTGAAGGAGTTTAAGCATGCATGGGATAGGTATAAGGCTATCCTAGATATAAGATAAGGCCAGGGACTAATGGAAGTATTACATTACTGAGAGGGTAGTGGATGTATGGCATAGTCTTCCAGTAGAAGTGGTAGAGGTTAATACGGTGAAGGAGTTTAAGCATGCATGGGATAGGTATAAGGCTATCCTAGATATAAGATAAGACCAGGGACTAATGAAAGTATAACTTTACTGAGAGGGTAGTGGATGTATGGCATAGTCTTCCAGTAGAAGTGGTAGAGGTTAATACGGTGAAGGAGTTTAAGCATGCATGGGATAGGTATAAGGCTATCCTAGATATAAGATAAGGCCAGGGACTAATGAAAGTATTACATTACTGAGAGGGTAGTGGATGCATGGAATAGTCTTCCAGTAGAAGTGGTAGAGGTTAATACAGTGAAGGAGTTTAAGCATGCATGAGATAGGTATAAGGCAGTCCTAGATATAAGATAAGGCCAGGGACTAATGGAAGTATTACATTACTGAGAGGGTAGTGGATGTATGGCATAGTCTTCCAGTAGAAGTGGTAGAGGTTAATACAGTGAAGGAGTTTAAGCATGCATGGGATAGGTATAAGGCTATCCTAGATATAAGATAAGGCCAGGGACTAATGAAAGTATTACATTACTGAGAGGGTAGTGGATGCATGGAATAGTCTTCCAGTAGAAGTGGTAGAGGTTAATACAGTGAAGGAGTTTAAGCATGCATGGGATAGGTATAAGGCTATCCTAGATATTAGATAAGGCCAGGGACTAATGAAAGTAATACTTTACTAAGAGGGTAGTGGATGTATGGAATAGTCTTCCAGTAGAAGTGGTAGAGGTTAATACAGTGAAGGAGTTTAAGCATGCATGTGATAGGTATAAGGCTATCCTAGATATAAGATAAGGCCAGGGACTAATGAAAGTATTACATTACTGAGAGGGTAGTGGATGCATGGAATAGTCTTCCAGTAGAAGTGGTAGAGGTTAATACAGTGAAGGAGTTTAAGCATGCATGGGATAGGTATAATGCTATCCTAGATATTAGATAAGGCCAGGGACTAATGAAAGTAATACTTTACTAAGAGGGTAGTGGATGTATGGAATAGTCTTCCAGTAGAAGTGGTAGAGGTTAATACAGTGAAGGAGTTTAAGCATGCATGGGATAGGTATAAGGCTATCCTAGATATTAGATAAGGCCAGGGACTAATGAAAGTAATACTTTACTAAGAGGGTAGTGGATGTATGGAATAGTCTTCCAGTAGAAGTGGTAGAGGTTAATACAGTGAAGGAGTTTAAGCATGCATGGGATAGGTATAAGGCTATCCTAGATATAAGATAAGGACAGGGACTAATGAAAGTATTACATTACTGAGAGGGTAGTGGATGTATGGAATAGTCTTCCAGTAGAAGTGGTAGAGGTTAATACAGTGAAGGAGTTTAAGCATGCGTGGGATAGGTATAAGGCTATCCTAGATATAAGGCCAGGGACTAATGAAAGTATTACATTACTGAGAGGGTAGTGGATGCATGGAATAGTCTTCCAGTAGAAGTGGTAGAGGTTAATACAGTGAAGGAGTTTAAGCATGCATGAGATAGGTATAAGGCAGTCCTAGATATAAGATAAGGCCAGGGACTAATGGAAGTATTACATTACTGAGAGGGTAGTGGATGTATGGCATAGTCTTCCAGTAGAAGTGGTAGAGGTTAATACAGTGAAGGAGTTTAAGCATGCATGGGATAGGTATAAGGCTATCCTAGATATAAGATAAGGCCAGGGACTAATGAAAGTATTACATTACTGAGAGGGTAGTGGATGCATGGAATAGTCTTCCAGTAGAAGTGGTAGAGGTTAATACAGTGAAGGAGTTTAAGCATGCATGGGATAGGTATAAGGCTATCCTAGATATTAGATAAGGCCAGGGACTAATGAAAGTAATACTTTACTAAGAGGGTAGTGGATGTATGGAATAGTCTTCCAGTAGAAGTGGTAGAGGTTAATACAGTGAAGGAGTTTAAGCATGCGTGGGATAGGTATAAGGCTATCCTAGATATAAGGCCAGGGACTAATGAAAGTATTACATTACTGAGAGGGTAGTGGATGCATGGAATAGTCTTCCAGTAGAAGTGGTAGAGGTTAATACAGTGAAGGAGTTTAAGCATGCATGAGATAGGTATAAGGCAGTCCTAGATATAAGATAAGGCCAGGGACTAATGGAAGTATTACATTACTGAGAGGGTAGTGGATGTATGGCATAGTCTTCCAGTAGAAGTGGTAGAGGTTAATACAGTGAAGGAGTTTAAGCATGCATGGGATAGGTATAAGGCTATCCTAGATATAAGATAAGGCCAGGGACTAATGAAAGTATTACATTACTGAGAGGGTAGTGGATGCATGGAATAGTCTTCCAGTAGAAGTGGTAGAGGTTAATACAGTGAAGGAGTTTAAGCATGCATGGGATAGGTATAAGGCTATCCTAGATATTAGATAAGGCCAGGGACTAATGAAAGTAATACTTTACTAAGAGGGTAGTGGATGTATGGAATAGTCTTCCAGTAGAAGTGGTAGAGGTTAATACAGTGAAGGAGTTTAAGCATGCATGTGATAGGTATAAGGCTATCCTAGATATAAGATAAGGCCAGGGACTAATGAAAGTATTACATTACTGAGAGGGTAGTGGATGCATGGAATAGTCTTCCAGTAGAAGTGGTAGAGGTTAATACAGTGAAGGAGTTTAAGCATGCATGGGATAGGTATAAGGCTATCCTAGATATTAGATAAGGCCAGGGACTAATGAAAGTAATACTTTACTAAGAGGGTAGTGGATGTATGGAATAGTCTTCCAGTAGAAGTGGTAGAGGTTAATACAGTGAAGGAGTTTAAGCATGCATGGGATAGGTATAAGGCTATCCTAGATATTAGATAAGGCCAGGGACTAATGAAAGTAATACTTTACTAAGAGGGTAGTGGATGTATGGAATAGTCTTCCAGTAGAAGTGGTAGAGGTTAATACAGTGAAGGAGTTTAAGCATGCATGGGATAGGTATAAGGCTATCCTAGATATAAGATAAGGACAGGGACTAATGAAAGTATTACATTACTGAGAGGGTAGTGGATGTATGGAATAGTCTTCCAGTAGAAGTGGTAGAGGTTAATACAGTGAAGGAGTTTAAGCATGCGTGGGATAGGTATAAGGCTATCCTAGATATAAGGCCAGGGACTAATGAAAGTATTACATTACTGAGAGGGTAGTGGATGCATGGAATAGTCTTCCAGTAGAAGTGGTAGAGGTTAATACAGTGAAGGAGTTTAAGCATGCATGGGATAGGTATAAGGCTATCCTAGATATAAGATAAGGTCAGGGACTAATGAAAGTATTACATTACTGAGAGGGTAGTGGATGTATGGAATAGTCTTCCAGTAGAATTGTTAGAGGATAATACAGTGAGGGAGTTTAAGCATGCATGGGATAGGTATAAGGCAGTCCTAGATATAAGATAAGGCCAGGGACTAATGAAAGTATTACATTACTGAGAGGGTAGTGGATGCATGGAATAGTCTTCCAGTAGAAGTGGTAGAGGTTGATACAGTGAAGGAGTTTAAGCATGCATGGGATAGGTATAGGGCTATCCTAGATATAAGATAAGGCCAGGGACTAATGAAAGTATTACATTACTGAGAGGGTAGTGGATGTATGGAATAGTCTTCCAGTAGAAGTGGTAGAGGTTAATACACTGAAGGAGTTTAAGCATGCATGGGATAGGTATAAGGCTATCCTAGATATAAGATAAGGCCAGGGACTAATGAAAGTATTACATTACTGAGAGGGTAGTGGATGTGTGGAATAGTCTTCCAGTAGAAGTGGTAGAGGTTAATACAGTGAAGGAGTTTAAGCATGCATGGGATAAGGACAAGGCTATGATAGTTATAAGATAGGGAACTGGGGACTAATAAAAGTATTTATAAAATTGGGCAGACTAGATGGGCCGAATGGTTCACATCATATGTTTCTATGTTTCCACTTGTGCGAAATAAATCTATGAATCAGGTAATGATAATTAGCAATACAGAAACAACAATTATCAGCTATTGGAGAATGTTATCTTCGACAAGGATATTAAATAGGTATAGTCGTACTGTGCAAATGTAAAACCAAACCCTATAAAGCAGGGGCTATCCTATTATTCAATCTGAAATATCTCCATCTTATGCTGCGCAGACAAGTAATACCTTTACAAACACTAGGATTTGTATCTTATTGTAGAGAGAGAATAGATAGAAAGAAAGGTGGCAGATGCACGATAAGGGGGGAAAGTTCAGAAAATGGATGGGTGTGGGGGTTGGGGGGAGAGGGTGTATCAGGAGTATTCTTCTTAATGAAGGCTGACCCACTCGTGCCACATGGTCCAGAGGGAGTTATATTTGTGCAGAGAATTTGTATTTAGGAGGTGCAGCTTTCCATTTGGATCTTGTAGGCGATCAGGTAGATGGTAATTTGGGAGTTTTCCAGTTCCTAGCAGTTTTGGCTGAGATAAATATCAATCCTATCAGGTTTTTTTCCATCTTTAGCACAGAATCAGGTAAAATGTGTAGTAAAGCAACTTCTGGAGTAAATGGAAGCTGGATGTCTGTGGTTTTAAGAATAAGAGCAACAATGTTTGACCAAAAGGATTTGATCAGAGGGCAGGACCACCAGATGTGGGATTAGAAGTTCTATCGTCCGCACGGGGGTCGCTAGGTTTAGTTGTTTTGAATTCGGAAGAGGAGATGCATACTCATTCCATGTCCTGAGGGAGAAGTGTTTTACGTCATAGGATATATGGTCTTTGCAGCCATAATTTATCACAAACTCTATAAGGTAGATATTGGCAATCTTCCATGTCCACCCAGGCCATTGTACCTGACATAGAGTGATGTAGTATAGTTTGGGAGATGCATGCTGCTTTATAGTAATGTATAAGGGATGGGATCCCCAGGTCGCCTTTTATATTTGGTAGGATCAGCCATTTGTTCTCTTGTCCTCTTGTAGCCATGAATAAATGTTTGGAGTTTGGATTGCATGCCGTGTAACATAAAGGTGGGATATGTATCGGCAACGTTCGGAATAGATATAAAAGTTTTGGTGGCACATTCATTTTTATCACCGTAGTGCGTCCCACCCATGATAGGAGTAGTTTGTCCCATTTTTGCATGTCTTGGTGACACCTGTTCAAGACCTTGATTAAATTGTGCTTGATTAGATCCTCCGGGATTTTGGTGAGGGAGACCCCCAGGTATTGAATGTTGTCTCTTCTCCATTCATATGGATAAGTAGCTTTTAAATTGTGTAAAACGGGAGTGGGTATATTGATGGCTAGCGCTTGTGTTTTGGTCCTGTTCACTGTCTGGAACGAGATTTGGCCAAACTCTAGTAATAATTTATGTAAGTGTGATAGGGATGTTTCAGGGTCAGTTATGGTAAGAAAAATGTCATCTGCGAAAAGCCCTAATTTTATTTCTTTGTTCTTAGTATATGGGAAACCATGTATATTGGGATGGGACCATATAGCCTGGGCCAAGGGTTCGAGGGCTAGGACATAGAGTATAGGTGATAGCGGACATCCCTGTCTCGAGACATTGGAGATGTTGAATGGTGCGGATGGGAAGTATGCGTATGAGGCTTTGGCTGAAGGAGCGGAGTACAAAGCCAAAACAGCTGAGATATATTCTGGGGGGAATTGGAATTTAACTATTGCTGCTTTAAGACAGTGTATGTGTTTAGAATGTGCATATAAGATTACATTGTTAATATTCCTTGTATTGTCTGACGCCTGATGGCCACTGATGAACCCAACTTGGTCATAATGTAATAATTGGGGAAGTATTGTTTTTATACGGTTAGCTAGGATTTTTGCATAGATTTTTAAATCGGTATTAGGGAAATCAGCCGATAGTTGGGACAGTGGAGCGTGAACTAATTTGGTTTCGGTATGATCGTGATATGCACCATCAGCATTGATTTGGGGAATTTGTTTCCATGAGTTCAATGTATTCATGAGATGTGGGGAAATAACTTCTTTAAAAATGTTATAGTAAGAGTTCGAGAATCTATCAGGGCCCAGGGCTTTCTGGGAAGGTAGGGGGCGCTATAGATGTATGTATTTCCACTATGGAGATGGAAGAGGTCAAGAAGGATTTGTATTTAGAATCTAAAGCTGGGAGGACGACTTTGCTTAAAAAGGAGTCAATTTAGTGTTTTTGTGGTTGAGGGGTGCTGCTGTCTGACTTTAAGTATTCTGCAAATTATCTGGGAATTTCGCTGGGTTAAGTATCTTATCTTTGTTTGCTGGTATAGATTTTTTGGCTTCCTGTTTTTTGATTCGATTAGCTAGTAATTTACCAGCTTTGTTGCTGTTGGTGTAGAATGGCTGTTTTAGTTTAAGTAATTGGAGATGGCTATGGAACAATTGTATTTACGATATCTCTTGCTTTAATGCCTGGATTTGCCTAGTTCTCTGTTTGGTTGGTGATGTTTTATCAGCTTGGGAGCTGTACGCTGTGTCATCTTTTTAGTTCTTTGTTTCTTTTCATATGCTGCCAGTGAAATGAATTTAATGTTATTTTAAAGTGCTTCTCATTGAATTGTGTAAGCATGTATACGTGTTTAAGCATTAGGTTATTTTACACTGGATTTTATTGTTACATTATTGGGAATCCTTTTGGGAATGCCTGTTCAGTGCAATTAGTTATACCTATGTGAGTCTTCCTTCCTGCTAATAATTCTGCCTTCCAGTTGGATGAGAATGGTGAGGAGTGAGTTTAAAGGTCATCCCTTGTTACAGGACAATCAGCACTTTGATGAAAGCCATGGAACGGATGAGGTGCCGGCTAGCTGTTATCAGTAATGTTGGCTGGATGGACCATCTGATTTGGATGCCTGTTATTTGCTGCAGGACTTTGTGTATTTTTGTATATTTTGGTGGAGCCTTACCAAACAAATGGTCCGGCCCCTCTCCATCCCCTAATGAATCCTTCTCTTACCCCCAGTGAAACTGCCAGTAATGACCTTTTAGTGTGCTGTGTAGTTTAAATAAGTTAGCCAAACTAGTTTATATTGCAGGTGCATCATTTTTTTAAGGAATTCTTTAAATATTGACTCTTGACAAGTCTAAGCTAGAATGGTCTCTGTGACCCACAGAATGACTAAGATGGGACAGAGAGGATGCTTGTGAACAAAGATAGCACAGAGATGGCTGTTTGGGTGCTAAGATGGAACAACTCCTCTAGCATATAGGGGTAAAATAAGCTAGTGAAGCCTAGGCAGGCTGTGGTGGTAGGGGACTCTCTAATTAAGAGAGTAGATAGGAATATCTGTGGCTCGGTCCACAGCAACCAAATGGTTTACTGACTCTGGGTGCCTGGGTTTGGCATGTTCCAGACAGAGTGGACAGATGAATGTGCGTTTAATCCCAAAACGTACCTACTTATTGAGAAACATTGCTCTCAGAGTAAACTTAAGCACACTAAAAGATCTCCAACAAACTATCAACAGATACATCTAGCAGAATAAAAAAAAACAGAATGGCAATAAACATTTTGCACATGTATGTTGGCAGATACAGCTCTGTGGGATAATTTCTCATGTGATAGGCCAAGTTGGATAAAAATGGAAATATATGACCGGGGAGTTTTGGAGCCATTCTCTCTATGATAGTCTAGTAAAAACCATACGAGAAGAGAGAATTCTACCTTTACATCAAACCCTATAGTAAAAGATATATTTAAAACCGTCATGAACCTCAAGAATAAGTCTATGGGTCTATACAACCAAATATCTCTAGACACCCCATTGGAAAGTCTAGAGTTTGACATTGGGAATATTAATTTTATATCCCGGAGACAAAAAAACATAACTACCCTGGCTAATATTGCACCAAACGGTAAACTTACTCCTTTCCCGGGTATACAAGAAATATATGGACTAAACACGAAGGACACATTCAATTCCCTTAGACTTAAAAACTATATATTAACATAGAACATAATGATAGATGATTCATTGTCTCAATTTATAAAAAAAAAACATCATAAGAAGAATATAACCTCAAAAACAACGTATTCTCTGGGCAGATAAATACTTATGAAAATATTCCATCTTGGATAAAATGAGAAAGAGAGTTGGAACAAACTTGGGACTATAGAGAATGGCTAAAGAGTAATACACTAATTAAAAAAGAACATCCCCAGTATGAATGCTATATAGAGCCAATGTAATATAACATTAAGATGGTATTCCAACCAAACTACACAAAATAGACTCCAAACACTCTAAAATATGTGGGAGGTGTAATTAGTGGACACACTACTACATATTTGGTGGTCATGTATAGAAATAAAAGACACAATTTGGAGTTTGCAAAGACCTCCTAAAACAACTACTGAACTTGGAAATTAGTAAATCACCTCAAAACTTTCTATTTAACCTCCAACTCCCAGGGTAATAAAAACAGAAGTGCGATTCTATCATAAGAGGTGCGGAGTTGGACAGTATTGGCTGAGATGTCTTCCTGGAGCTACTGCTCGCAGAGACAGGAGGCGTATTTCTAATATTGTTAAGCAAGCAAATCAGGAAGGAGAATTGGAAGTACTGGTTCATCTAGGGACAAATGATTTGGCTTGCAATGAGGTTTCAGAGGTGAAGGAAGCTTTTCGTGTTCTTGCCAATGATATACGGCAGGTTGTGTCCACACTGTCATTGTATGAAGTTCTGCCTGTGCATAACATTCAGAATGATAGACGGATGCGTATTAGGGACTTCAACTTGTGGCTTGGAGAATGGTGTCGGGAGCAAGGATTTGGCTTTGTTTCTCATGGAAGTTCACTATGGGATAGAAAGGAACTGTACAAAAAAGATGGTTTGCATCTTTCTCAAAAGGGAACGAATGTTGTCAGTGAGCAGTTCAGAGGTTTTGCTAGGAGGTTTTTAAACTAAAAGAGGGGGGCAAAATGGCGATAAAACATCAATCCAATTGCCCCCCAAAAAAGGTACAGAAGTTACCTGTAGTCAGTGTGCTGAAAAATGATAAGCTTAGGGTCATGTCTACAAATGCTCGCAGTTTAGGGAATAAGATCCATGAACTTGTGGCAATATTGGCAACTGAGAATGTAGATTTAGTGGCTGTTACTGAGACATGGTATAATGAAAAACATGACTGGGACATTTCAATACCAGGGTACTCTTTATATAGAAAAGACAGAGAAGGTAAAAAAGGGGGAGGGGTGGCCCTGTATGTGAGGGATAGCTAATACAAGTTAGTGAGGCGAACATAGAGTCAGTTTGGGTTACATTAGAATTTGGTAATCATATGGTAACTCGGGTAGGTGTGATTTATAGGCCCCCTGGACAAATAGAGGAGTTAGATAATCTACTAGTTGAGGAAATAGCTAAAATGACAATGAAGGGAGAAGTGATCATCATGGGTGACTTTAATCTTCCTGATGTGAACTGGAAATACAAAACAGCTACTTGCGCCAGGAGTACGCATATCCTAAACTCCCTACTGGGATTATCTCTAAAACAAGTAGTGGAGGAGCCAACTCGAAAGCAGGCCATACTAGACTTAGTGTTCACAAATGGAGATTTGTTATCAGATATTACTGTAGGTGAAAGTTTAGGATCTAGTGATCACCAGACAGTGTGGTTTAATATAAGAACAGTGACCCAGTCACACCACACAAAAACAAAAGGTTTAGATTTTAGAAAAACAGACTTTTCTAAAATTAGATTAGGTGTAAAGGAGTCATTATCAGACTGGAGCAAATTAAATGGAGTCCAGGAGAAATGGGATTATCTAAAAGTTGCACTACTGAAGGCAACAGAAAATTGCATAAGGCTTGTCAGTAAGAGCAAAAAATTGAAGAAACCACTGTGGTACTCTGCAAAGGTGGCCAAAATAGTAAAAAAATAAAAAGCTAGCATTTAGTAATTATAAAAATACTCAGAGTGAGGAAGATAGAAAGATCTATAAGAGTAGGCAGAAAGAGGCAAAGCAAGCTATAAGAGCTTCCAAAGCACACACAGAAGAGACTATAGCCCAGTCAGTGAAAAAGGGGGATAAAACATTTTTTAGATACATAAATGAGAAAAG
Organism: Pelodytes ibericus; assembly: GCA_036172795.1. Taxonomy (NCBI): domain Eukaryota; kingdom Metazoa; phylum Chordata; class Amphibia; order Anura; family Pelodytidae; genus Pelodytes; species Pelodytes ibericus. Next base: position 646,473 of record CM069862.1, on the reverse strand, counting down.
GAAAGTAAAACAAGGATTAGTTAGATTAAAAACAAAAGAAGGATGCTATGTAGAAGAGGATAAAGGCTTAGCAGACTGCCTTAATGAATATTTTTGTTCAGTTTTTACAAATGAAAATGAGGGTAAGGGACCTCATTTAGGGAAAAAGACTAATGAGTCTTTTGATGCATGTAAGTTTACAGAGGAAGAGGTTTTACTTCAGCTGTCTAAAGTAAAGACAAATAAGTCGATGGGACCTGATGGGATACATCCAAAGTTATTAAAAGAACTTAGTGGTGTACTAGCAAAACCGTTAACAGATTTATTTAACCAATCATTGTTAACGGGAGTAGTTCCAGAAGATTGGAAATTAGCTAATGTTGTGCCCATTCACAAGAAAGGTAGTAGGGAGGAGGCGGGCAACTATAGACCAGTAAGTCTTACTTCAGTAGTGGGGAAAATAATGGAAACCTTGTTAAAGAATAGGATTGTTGAACATCTAAAGTCGCTTGGATTTCAAGATCAGAGACAGCATGGGTTTACTTCAGGGAGATCATGCCAAACTAATCTTATTGATTTTTTTGATTGGGTAACTAAAATAATAGATCAGGGTGGTGCAGTAGACATTGCTTACCTAGATTTTAGTAAGGCTTTTGACACTGTCGCACATAGAAGGCTTATCAATAAACTGAAATCTTTGAGTTTGGATTTCAATATTGTTGAATGGATTAGACAATGGCTGAGTGACAGGCAACAGAGGGTTGTAGTCAATGGGGTATATTCGATGCAAGGTCTTGTTACTAGTGGGGTACCTCAGGGATCTGTTCTTGGACCCATTCTCTTTAATATTTTTATTAGCGATATTGCAGAAGGTCTTGTTGGCAAAGTATGTCTTTTTGCTGATGATACAAAGATTTGCAGCAGGGTTGATATTCATGGAGGGATAAGCCAAATGGCAAATGATTTAGCTAAACTAGAAAAATGGTCAGAGCAGTGGCAACTGGCATTTAATGTGGACAAGTGCAAGATTATGCACCTTGGGCGTAAAAACCCAAAAGCAGAATATAGACTATTTGGTACAGTCCTAACCTCAACATCTGAGGAAAGGGATTTAGGAGTAATAATTTCAGAGGACTTGAAGGTAGGTAGGCAATGCAATAGAGCAGCAGGAAATGCTAGCAGAATGCTTGGTTGTATAGGGAGAGGTATTAGCAGTAGGAAGAGGGAAGTGCTCATGCCATTGTACAGAGCACTGGTGAGACCTCACTTGGAGTATTGTACGCAGTACTGGAGACCTTATCTCCAGAAGGATATTGATACTTTGGAGAGAGTTCAGAGAAGGGCTACTAAACTGGTTCATGGGTTGAAGGATAAAACTTACCAGGAAAGGTTAAAGCATCTTAACATGTATAGCTTGGAGGAAAGACGTAACAGGGGGGATATGATAGAAATATTTAAATACATAAAGGGAATCAACACAGTAAAGGAAGAGAGTATATTTAAAAGAAGAAAAACTACAACAACTAGAGGACATAGTCTTAAATTAGAGGGGCAACGATTTAAAAGTAATATCAGGAAGTATTACTTTACTGAGAGGGTAGTGGATGTATGGAATAGCCTGCCAGCAGAAGTGGTAGAGGTAAACACAGTCAAGGATTTTAAGCATGCGTGGGATAGACACAAGGCTATCCTAGCTATAAGACCGGGAACGGGGGACTAATAAAAGTACTCAAAAAAAATTGGGCAGACAAGATGGACCAAATGGTTCTTATCTGCCGACACATTCTATGTTTCTATGTTTCTATGTTTATAATTCATATATTGGTGGCCATAAAAATTAGCTTGGCACGTAATTGGAAAAAAAAGGTAAACTTCCCTGGCGAGATGTAATTCAACAAATTGAATATCAGTATAAAATGGAATCAGGATTTTTTTGAGGAAAGTTGCAGTTGGATGATTTTCAGGAAATATGGGAACCATGGAAACATGGTAGGTTTGGCTGGGGAGCCCTCGGTGGGTACCGCATGTATTGCCCATTGACCTTAGCATGGTTGGCGACCCCCCCCCCCCCCCCCGTCTTTCTTTCTTTCTCCACCAGTAACGTAAGTGTGAATTATTGTATGATAGATGATAACGTGGTCCGAATTATGTTCTCCACATAGGCTTCACAAAAAATACACAAAAGATTGATAAGAAGAAATTTTAGATGTAGCATAGATGGAATACTATGGGAAGTAAATATTAAGGGTTTTTCTTGAAGATCATTTTGTATACACACATTTGTTAATTCATAATTTAATAATAGAAATGTCTATTTATGTGTTTAAACAATTTATGTGCAATAAAAAAAATGTATACCCTTCGGTAACAAATATAAAAGAAGTAAACTAAAACCAATGTGGCTAACTAGTAATGTAAATCAGGAAATAATTAAATAAATAACAATTATAAAGGAGAGAGACCAGCAGATCCATTTGCAAAATATAAAGAAGCCAACAAAGACTGGAAAAAAAGACAAATAAATCAGCTAAAGATATTGGGAAGATATTATTCTGCCTCTTTATAGGTCCATTGTAAGACCCCACCTTTATTATGCGGTTCTGGGCACTTTTTTTTAAAGAAAAGACATTATAGAACTAGAGAAAGTGCAGGGGAGGGCTACAACACTAATCAGGGGAATGGAAGGTTTTAGTTATGAATAAAGGCTAGAAAAGTTCAATGTGTAAACGCTAGAGAAATGGCGTCTTAGAGGGGATATGATAATGTTATATAAATATGTACAAGTCCCATACAGAGGACTTTCTAAAGACCTGATCAGTAACAGAACAGTACAAAGGACAAGAGGTCACCCGCTAAGACTGGAAGAAAGAAGGTTTAGTCTACGACATTCTTGCCAATGATATACGGCAGGTTGTGTCCACACTGTCATTGTATGAAGTTCTGCCTGTGCATAACATTCAGAATGATAGACGGATGCGTATTAGGGACTTCAACTTGTGGCTTGGAGAATGGTGTCGGGAGCAAGGATTTGGCTTTGTTTCTCATGGAAGTTCACTATGGGATAGAAAGGAACTGTACAAAAAAGATGGTTTGCATCTTTCTCAAAAGGGAACGAATGTTCTCAGTGAGCAGTTCAGAGGTTTTGCTAGGAGGTTTTTAAACTAAAAGAGGGGGGCAAAATGGCGATAAAACATCAATCCAATTGCCCCCCAAAAAAGGTACAGAAGTTACCTGTAGTCAGTGTGCTGAAAAATGATAAGCTTAGGGTCATGTCTACAAATGCTCGCAGTTTAGGGAATAAGATCCATGAACTTGTGGCAATATTGGCAACTGAGAATGTAGATTTAGTGGCTGTTACTGAGACATGGTATAATGAAAAACATGACTGGGACATATCAATACCAGGGTACTCTTTATATATATCAATACCTGGGTACTCTTTATATAGAAAAGACAGAGAAGGTAAAAAAGGGGGAGGGGTGGCCCTGTATGTGAGGGATAGCTAATACAAGTTAGTGAGGCGAACATAGAGTCAGTTTGGGTTACATTAGAATTTGGTAATCATATGGTAACTCGGGTAGGTGGGATTTATAGGCCCCCTGGACAAATAGAGGAGTTAGATAATCTACTAGTTGAGGAAATAGCTAAAATGACAATGAAGGGAGAAGTGATCATCATGGGTGACTTTAATCTTCCTGATGTGAACTGGAAATACAAAACAGCTACTTGCGCCAGGAGTACGCATATCCTAAACTCCCTACTGGGATTATCTCTAAAACAAGTAGTGGAGGAGCCAACTGGAAAGCAGGCCATACTAGATTTAGTGTTCACAAATGGAGATTTGTTATCAGATATTACTGTAGGTGAAAGTTTAGGATCTAGTGATCACCAGACAGTGTGGTTTAATATAAGAACAGTGACCCAGTCACACCACACAAAAACAAAAGGTTTAGATTTTAGAAAAACAGACTTTTCTAAAATTAGATTAGGTGTAAAGGAGTCATTATCAGACTGGAGCAAATTAAATGGAGTCCAGGAGAAATGGGATTATCTAAAAGTTGCACTACTGAAGGCAACAGAAAATTGCATAAGGCTTGTCAGTAAGAGCAAAAAATTGAAGAAACCACTGTGGTACTCTGCAAAGGTGGCCAAAATAGTAAAAAATAAAAAGCTAGCATTTAGTAATTATAAAAATACTCAGAGTGAGGAAGATAGAAAGATCTATAAGAGTAGGCAGAAAGAGGCAAAGCAAGCTATAAGAGCTTCCAAAGCACACACAGAAGAGACTATAGCCCAGTCAGTGAAAAAGGGGGATAAAACATTTTTTAGATACATAAATGAGAAAAGGAAAGTAAAACAAGGATTAGTTAGATTAAAAACAAAAGAAGGATGCTATGTAGAAGAGGATAAAGGCTTAGCAGACTGCCTTAATGAATATTTTTGTTCAGTTTTTACAAATGAAAATGAGGGTAAGGGACCTCATTTAGGGAAAAAGACTAATGAGTCTTTTGATGCATGTAAGTTTACAGAGGAAGAGGTTTTACTTCAGCTGTCTAAAGTAAAGACAAATAAGTCGATGGGACCTGATGGGATACATCCAAAGTTATTAAAAGAACTTAGTGGTGTACTAGCAAAACCGTTAACAGATTTATTTAACCAATCATTGTTAACGGGAGTAGTTCCAGAAGATTGGAAATTAGCTAATGTTGTGCCCATTCACAAGAAAGGTAGTAGGGAGGAGGCGGGCAACTATAGACCAGTAAGTCTTACTTCAGTAGTGGGGAAAATAATGGAAACCTTGTTAAAGAATAGGATTGTTGAACATCTAAAGTCGCTTGGATTTCAAGATCAGAGACAGCATGGGTTTACTTCAGGGAGATCATGCCAAACTAATCTTATTGATTTTTTTGATTGGGTAACTAAAATAATAGATCAGGGTGGTGCAGTAGACATTGCCAACAAAATGGCTAAGACTGGAAGAAAGAAGGTTTAGTCTACGACAGCGGAAGGGATTTTTTACAGTAAAGATATGGAATTCTAGCCTGAAGAAGTGGTTCTGGCAAATACATTAGATGCCTTTAAAAGCGGCCTGGATAGTTTTTAAATGCCCCGGAGCATAGAGGGCTGTGCATGTTAGTATAGGCAGAGAGGGCCGTGCATGTTAGTATAGGCAGAGAGGGCTGTGCATGTTAGTATAGGCAGAGAGGGCTATGCATGTTAGTATAGGCAGAGAGGGCTATGCATGTTAGTATAGGCAGAGAGGGCTATGCATGTTAGTATAGGCAGAGAGGGCTATGCATGTTAGTATAGGCAGAGAGGGCCATGCATGTTAGTATAGGCAGAGAGGGCTATGCATGTTAGTATAGGCAGAGAGGGCTATGCATGTTAGTATAGGCAGAGAGGGCTATGCATGTTAGTATAGGCAGAGAGGGCTATGCATGTTAGTATAGGCAGAGAGGGCTATGCATGTTAGTATAGGCAGAGAGGGCTATGCATGTTAGTATAGGCAGAGAGGGCCGTGCATGTTAGTATAGGCAGAGAGGGCTATGCATGTTAGTATAGGCAGAGAGGGCTATGCATGTTAGTATAGGCAGAGAGGGCCATGCATGTTAGTATAGGCAGAGAGGGCTATGCATGTTAGTATAGGCAGAGAGGGCTATGCATGTTAGTATAGGCAGAGAGGGCTATGCATGTTAGTATAGGCAGAGAGGGCCGTGCATGTTAGTATAGGCAGAGAGGGCTGTGCATGTTAGTATAGGCAGAGAGGGCTATGCATGTTAGTATAGGCAGAGAGGGCTATGCATGTTAGTATAGGCAGAGAGGGCTATGCATGTTAGTATAGGCAGAGAGGGCTGTGCATGTTAGTATAGGCAGAGAGGGCTATGCATGTTAGTATAGGCAGAGAGGGCGATGCATGTTAGTATAGGCAGAGAGGGCCGTGCATGTTAGTATAGGCAGAGAGGGCCGTGCATGTTAGTATAGGCAGAGAGGGCCGTGCATGTTAGTATAGGCAGAGAGGGCCGTGCATGTTAGTATAGGCAGAGAGGGCCGTGCATGTTAGTATAGGCAGAGAGGGCCGTGCATGTTAGTATAGGCAGAGAGGGCCGTGCATGTTAGTATAGGCAGAGAGGGCTATGCATGTTAGTATAGGCAGAGAGGGCTGTGCATGTTAGTATAGGCAGAGAGGGCTATGCATGTTAGTATAGGCAGAGAGGGCCATGCATGTTAGTATAGGCAGAGAGGGCTATGCATGTTACTATAGGCAGAGAGGGCTGTGCATGTTAATATAGGCAGAGAGGGCTATGCATGTTAGTATAGGCAGAGAGGGCTATGCATGCTAGTATAGGCAGAGAGGGCCGTGCATGTTAGTATAGGCAGAGAGGGCTATGCATGTTAGTATAGGCAGAGAGGGCTGTGCATGTTACTATAGGCAGAGAGGGCTGTGCATGTTAATATAGGCAGAGAGGGCTATGCATGTTAGTATAGGCAGAGAGGGCCGTGCATGTTAGTATAGGCAGAGAGGGCTATGCATGCTAGTATAGGCAGAGAGGGCCGTGCATGTTAGTATAGGCAGAGAGGGCTATGCATGTTAGTATAGGCAGAGAGGGCCGTGCATGTTAGTATAGGCAGAGAGGGCTATGCATGTTAGTATAGGCAGAGAGGGCTATGCATGTTAGTATAGGCAGAGAGGGCTATGCATGTTAGTATAGGCAGAGAGGGCTATGCATGTTAGTATAGGCAGAGAGGGCCGTGCATGTTAGTATAGGCAGAGAGGGCTGTGCATGTTAGTATAGGCAGAGAGGGCCGTGCAAGTTAGTATAGGCAGAGAGGGCTATGCATGTTAGTATAGGCAGAGAGGGCTATGCATGTTAGTATAGGCAGAGAGGGCTATGCATGTTAGTATAGGCAGAGAGGGCTATGCATGTTAGTATAGGCAGAGAGGGCTATGCATGTTAGTATAGGCAGAGAGGGCTATGCATGTTAGTATAGGCAGAGAGGGCTATGCATGTTAGTATAGGCAGAGAGGGCTATGCATGTTAGTATAGGCAGAGAGGGCTATGCATGTTAGTATAGGCAGAGAGGGCTATGCATGTTAGTATAGGCAGAGAGGGCCGTGCATGTTAGTATAGGCAGAGAGGGCTATGCATGTTAGTATAGGCAGAGAGGGCTGTGCATGTTAGTATAGGCAGAGAGGGCCATGCATGTTAGTATAGGCAGAGAGGGCTATGCATGTTAGTATAGGCAGAGAGGGCCGTGCATGTTAGTATAGGCAGAGAGGGCTATGCATGTTAGTATAGGCAGAGAGGGCCATGCATGTTAGTATAGGCAGAGAGGGCCGTGCATGTTAGTATAGGCAGAGAGGGCCGTGCATGTTAGTATAGGCAGAGAGGGCCATGCATGTTAGTATAGGCAGAGAGGGCCATGCATGTTAGTATAGGCAGAGAGGGCCGTGCATGTTAGTATAGGCAGAGAGGGCCGTGCATGTTAGTATAGGCAGAGAGGGCCATGCATGTTAGTATAGGCAGAGAGGGCTATGCATGTTAGTATAGGCAGAGAGGGCTATGCATGTTAGTATAGGCAGAGAGGGCTGTGCATGTTAGTATAGGCAGAGAGGGCTATGCATGTTAGTATAGGCAGAGAGGGCTGTGCATGTTAGTATAGGCAGAGAGGGCTATGCATGTTAGTATAGGCAGAGAGGGCTGTGCATGTTAGTATAGGCAGAGAGGGCCGTGCATGTTAGTATAGGCAGAGAGGGCTGTGCATGTTAGTATAGGCAGAGAGGGCCATGCATGTTAGTATAGGCAGAGAGGGCTATGCATGTTAGTATAGGCAGAGAGGGCCGTGCATGTTAGTATAGGCAGAGAGGGCTATGCATGTTAGTATAGGCAGAGAGGGCCATGCATGTTAGTATAGGCAGAGAGGGCCGTGCATGTTAGTATAGGCAGAGAGGGCCGTGCATGTTAGTATAGGCAGAGAGGGCCATGCATGTTAGTATAGGCAGAGAGGGCCATGCATGTTAGTATAGGCAGAGAGGGCCGTGCATGTTAGTATAGGCAGAGAGGGCCGTGCATGTTAGTATAGGCAGAGAGGGCCATGCATGTTAGTATAGGCAGAGAGGGCTATGCATGTTAGTATAGGCAGAGAGGGCTATGCATGTTAGTATAGGCAGAGAGGGCTATGCATGTTAGTATAGGCAGAGAGGGCTATGCATGTTAGTATAGGCAGAGAGGGCTATGCATGTTAGTATAGGCAGAGAGGGCTATGCATGTTAGTATAGGCAGAGAGGGCTATGCATGTTAGTATAGGCAGAGAGGGCTATGCATGTTAGTATAGGCAGAGAGGGCTATGCATGTTAGTATAGGCAGAGAGGGCTGTGCATGTTAGTATAGGCAGAGAGGGCTATGCATGTTAGTATAGGCAGAGAGGGCTATGCATGTTAGTATAGGCAGAGAGGGCTATGCATGTTAGTATAGGCAGAGAGGGCTATGCATGTTAGTATAGGCAGAGAGGGCTATGCATGTTAGTATAGGCAGAGAGGGCTATGCATGTTAGTATAGGCAGAGAGGGCTATGCATGTTAGTATAGGCAGAGAGGGCTATGCATGCTAGTATAGGCAGAGAGGGCTATGCATGCTAGTATAGGCAGAGAGGGCTATGCATGTTAGTATAGGCAGAGAGGGCTATGCATGTTAGTATAGGCAGAGAGGGCTATGCATGTTAGTATAGGCAGAGAGGGCTATGCATGTTAGTATAGGCAGAGAGGGCTGTGCATGTTAGTATAGGCAGAGAGGGCTATGCATGCTAGTATAGGCAGAGAGGGCTATGCATGTTAGTATAGGCAGAGAGGGCTATGCATGTTAGTATAGGCAGAGAGGGCCGTGCATGTTAGTATAGGCAGAGAGGGCCGTGCATGTTAGTATAGGCAGAGAGGGCCGTGCATGTTAGTATAGGCAGAGAGGGCTATGCATGTTAGTATAGGCAGAGAGGGCTATGCATGTTAGTATAGGCAGAGAGGGCTGTGCATGTTAGTATAGGCAGAGAGGGCTGTGCATGTTAGTATAGGCAGAGAGGGCTGTGCATGTTAGTATAGGCAGAGAGGGCCATGCATGTTAGTATAGGCAGAGAGGGCCGTGCATGTTAGTATAGGCAGAGAGGGCTATGCATGCTAGTATAGGCAGAGAGGGCCATGCATGTTAGTATAGGCAGAGAGGGCCGTGCATGTTAGTATAGGCAGAGAGGGCTATGCATGTTAGTATAGGCAGAGAGACCGTGCATGTTAGTATAGGCAGAGAGGGCTATGCATGTTAGTATAGGCAGAGAGGGCCGTGCATGTTAGTATAGGCAGAGAGGGCTATGCATGTTAGTATAGGCAGAGAGGGCCGTGCATGTTAGTATAGGCAGAGAGGGCTATGCATGTTAGTATAGGCAGAGAGGGCTATGCATGTTAGTATAGGCAGAGAGGGCTATGCATGTTAGTATAGGCAGAGAGGGCTATGCATGTTAGTATAGGCAGAGAGGGCCGTGCATGTTAGTATAGGCAGAGAGGGCTATGCATGTTAGTATAGGCAGAGAGGGCCGTGCAAGTTAGTATAGGCAGAGAGGGCTATGCATGTTAGTATAGGCAGAGAGGGCTATGCATGTTAGTATAGGCAGAGAGGGCCGTGCATGTTAGTATAGGCAGAGAGGGCTATGCATGTTAGTATAGGCAGAGAGGGCTATGCATGTTAGTATAGGCAGAGAGGGCTATGCATGTTAGTATAGGCAGAGAGGGCTATGCATGTTAGTATAGGCAGAGAGGGCTATGCATGTTAGTATAGGCAGAGTGGGCTGTGCATGTTAGTATAGGCAGAGAGGGCTCTGCATGTTAGTATAGGCAGAGAGGGCTATGCATGTTAGTATAGGCAGAGAGGGCTATGCATGTTAGTATAGGCAGAGAGGGCTATGCATGTTAGTATAGGCAGAGAGGGCTATGCATGTTAGTATAGGCAGAGAGGGCTATGCATGTTAGTATAGGCAGAGAGGGCTATGCATGTTAGTATAGGCAGAGAGGGCTGTGCATGTTAGTATAGGCAGAGAGGGCTATGCATGTTAGTATAGGCAGAGAGGGCTATGCATGTTAGTATAGGCAGAGAGGGCTGTGCATGTTAGTATAGGCAGAGAGGGCTATGCATGTTAGTATAGGCAGAGAGGGCCGTGCATGTTAGTATAGGCAGAGAGGGCCGTGCATGTTAGTATAGGCAGAGAGGGCCGTGCATGTTAGTATAGGCAGAGAGGGCTATGCATGTTAGTATAGGCAGAGAGGGCTATGCATGTTAGTATAGGCAGAGAGGGCTGTGCATGTTAGTATAGGCAGAGAGGGCTATGCATGTTAGTATAGGCAGAGAGGGCTATGCATGTTAGTATAGGCAGAGAGGGCTATGCATGTTAGTATAGGCAGAGAGGGCTATGCATGTTAGTATAGGCAGAGAGGGCTATGCATGTTAGTATAGGCAGAGAGGGCTATGCATGTTAGTATAGGCAGAGAGGGCCGTGCATGTTAGTATAGGCAGAGAGGGCTATGCATGTTAGTATAGGCAGAGAGGGCTGTGCATGTTAGTATAGGCAGAGAGGGCCATGCATGTTAGTATAGGCAGAGAGGGCCGTGCATGTTAGTATAGGCAGAGAGGGCTATGCATGCTAGTATAGGCAGAGAGGGCCATGCATGTTAGTATAGGCAGAGAGGGCCGTGCATGTTAGTATAGGCAGAGAGGGCTATGCATGTTAGTATAGGCAGAGAGACCGTGCATGTTAGTATAGGCAGAGAGGGCTATGCATGTTAGTATAGGCAGAGAGGGCCGTGCATGTTAGTATAGGCAGAGAGGGCTATGCATGTTAGTATAGGCAGAGAGGGCCGTGCATGTTAGTATAGGCAGAGAGGGCTATGCATGTTAGTATAGGCAGAGAGGGCTATGCATGTTAGTATAGGCAGAGAGGGCTATGCATGTTAGTATAGGCAGAGAGGGCTATGCATGTTAGTATAGGCAGAGAGGGCCGTGCATGTTAGTATAGGCAGAGAGGGCTATGCATGTTAGTATAGGCAGAGAGGGCCGTGCAAGTTAGTATAGGCAGAGAGGGCTATGCATGTTAGTATAGGCAGAGAGGGCTATGCATGTTAGTATAGGCAGAGAGGGCCGTGCATGTTAGTATAGGCAGAGAGGGCTATGCATGTTAGTATAGGCAGAGAGGGCTATGCATGTTAGTATAGGCAGAGAGGGCTATGCATGTTAGTATAGGCAGAGAGGGCTATGCATGTTAGTATAGGCAGAGAGGGCTATGCATGTTAGTATAGGCAGAGTGGGCTGTGCATGTTAGTATAGGCAGAGAGGGCTCTGCATGTTAGTATAGGCAGAGAGGGCTATGCATGTTAGTATAGGCAGAGAGGGCTATGCATGTTAGTATAGGCAGAGAGGGCTATGCATGTTAGTATAGGCAGAGAGGGCTATGCATGTTAGTATAGGCAGAGTGGGCTGTGCATGTTAGTATAGGCAGAGAGGGCTCTGCATGTTAGTATAGGCAGAGAGGGCTATGCATGTTAGTATAGGCAGAGAGGGCTATGCATGTTAGTATAGGCAGAGAGGGCTATGCATGTTAGTATAGGCAGAGAGGGCTATGCATGTTAGTATAGGCAGAGAGGGCTATGCATGTTAGTATAGGCAGAGAGGGCTATGCATGTTAGTATAGGCAGAGAGGGCTGTGCATGTTAGTATAGGCAGAGAGGGCTATGCATGTTAGTATAGGCAGAGAGGGCTATGCATGTTAGTATAGGCAGAGAGGGCTGTGCATGTTAGTATAGGCAGAGAGGGCTATGCATGTTAGTATAGGCAGAGAGGGCCGTGCATGTTAGTATAGGCAGAGAGGGCCGTGCATGTTAGTATAGGCAGAGAGGGCCGTGCATGTTAGTATAGGCAGAGAGGGCTATGCATGTTAGTATAGGCAGAGAGGGCTATGCATGTTAGTATAGGCAGAGAGGGCTGTGCATGTTAGTATAGGCAGAGAGGGCTATGCATGTTAGTATAGGCAGAGAGGGCTATGCATGTTAGTATAGGCAGAGAGGGCTATGCATGTTAGTATAGGCAGAGAGGGCTATGCATGTTAGTATAGGCAGAGAGGGCTATGCATGTTAGTATAGGCAGAGAGGGCTATGCATGTTAGTATAGGCAGAGAGGGCCGTGCATGTTAGTATAGGCAGAGAGGGCTATGCATGTTAGTATAGGCAGAGAGGGCTGTGCATGTTAGTATAGGCAGAGAGGGCCATGCATGTTAGTATAGGCAGAGAGGGCCGTGCATGTTAGTATAGGCAGAGAGGGCTATGCATGCTAGTATAGGCAGAGAGGGCCATGCATGTTAGTATAGGCAGAGAGGGCCGTGCATGTTAGTATAGGCAGAGAGGGCTATGCATGTTAGTATAGGCAGAGAGACCGTGCATGTTAGTATAGGCAGAGAGGGCTATGCATGTTAGTATAGGCAGAGAGGGCCGTGCATGTTAGTATAGGCAGAGAGGGCTATGCATGTTAGTATAGGCAGAGAGGGCCGTGCATGTTAGTATAGGCAGAGAGGGCTATGCATGTTAGTATAGGCAGAGAGGGCTATGCATGTTAGTATAGGCAGAGAGGGCTATGCATGTTAGTATAGGCAGAGAGGGCTATGCATGTTAGTATAGGCAGAGAGGGCCGTGCATGTTAGTATAGGCAGAGAGGGCTATGCATGTTAGTATAGGCAGAGAGGGCCGTGCAAGTTAGTATAGGCAGAGAGGGCTATGCATGTTAGTATAGGCAGAGAGGGCTATGCATGTTAGTATAGGCAGAGAGGGCCGTGCATGTTAGTATAGGCAGAGAGGGCTATGCATGTTAGTATAGGCAGAGAGGGCTATGCATGTTAGTATAGGCAGAGAGGGCTATGCATGTTAGTATAGGCAGAGAGGGCTATGCATGTTAGTATAGGCAGAGAGGGCTATGCATGTTAGTATAGGCAGAGTGGGCTGTGCATGTTAGTATAGGCAGAGAGGGCTCTGCATGTTAGTATAGGCAGAGAGGGCTATGCATGTTAGTATAGGCAGAGAGGGCTATGCATGTTAGTATAGGCAGAGAGGGCTATGCATGTTAGTATAGGCAGAGAGGGCTATGCATGTTAGTATAGGCAGAGAGGGCTATGCATGTTAGTATAGGCAGAGAGGGCTATGCATGTTAGTATAGGCAGAGAGGGCTGTGCATGTTAGTATAGGCAGAGAGGGCTATGCATGTTAGTATAGGCAGAGAGGGCTATGCATGTTAGTATAGGCAGAGAGGGCTGTGCATGTTAGTATAGGCAGAGAGGGCTATGCATGTTAGTATAGGCAGAGAGGGCCGTGCATGTTAGTATAGGCAGAGAGGGCCGTGCATGTTAGTATAGGCAGAGAGGGCCGTGCATGTTAGTATAGGCAGAGAGGGCTATGCATGTTAGTATAGGCAGAGAGGGCTATGCATGTTAGTATAGGCAGAGAGGGCTGTGCATGTTAGTATAGGCAGAGAGGGCTATGCATGTTAGTATAGGCAGAGAGGGCTATGCATGTTAGTATAGGCAGAGAGGGCTATGCATGTTAGTATAGGCAGAGAGGGCTATGCATGTTAGTATAGGCAGAGAGGGCTATGCATGTTAGTATAGGCAGAGAGGGCTATGCATGTTAGTATAGGCAGAGAGGGCCGTGCATGTTAGTATAGGCAGAGAGGGCTATGCATGTAAGTATAGGCAGAGAGGGCTATGCATGTTAGTATAGGCAGAGAGGGCCGTGCATGTTAGTATAGGCAGAGAGGGCCGTGCATGTTAGTATAGGCAGAGAGGGCCATGCATGTTAGTATAGGCAGAGAGGGCTATGCATGTTAGTATAGGCAGAGAGGGCTATGCATGTTAGTATAGGCAGAGAGGGCTGTGCATGTTAATATAGGCAGAGAGGGCTATGCATGTTAGTATAGGCAGAGAGGGCCATGCATGTTAGTATAGGCAGAGAGGGCTATGCATGTTAGTATAGGCAGAGAGGGCTATGCATGTTAGTATAGGCAGAGAGGGCTGTGCATGTTAGTATAGGCAGAGAGGGCTGTGCATGTTAGTATAGGCAGAGAGGGCAGGGCTATGCATGTTAGTATAGGCAGAGAGGGCTGTGCATGTTAGTATAGGCAGAGAGGGCTATGCATGTTAGTATAGGCAGAGAGGGCTATGCATGTTAGTATAGGCAGAGAGGGCTATGCATGTTAGTATAGGCAGAGAGGGCTATGCATGTTAGTATAGGCAGAGAGGGCTATGCATGTTAATATAGGCAGAGAGGGCTATGCATGTTAGTATAGGCAGAGAGGGCTATGCATGTTAATATAGGCAGAGAGGGCTGTGCATGTTAGTATAGGCAGAGAGGGCTATGCATGTTAGTATAGGCAGAGAGGGCTATGCATGTTAGTATAGGCAGAGAGGGCTATGCATGTTAGTATAGGCAGAGAGGGCTATGCATGTTAATATAGGCAGAGAGGGCTATGCATGTTAGTATAGGCAGAGAGGGCTGTGCATGTTAGTATAGGCAGAGAGGGCTGTGCATGTTAGTATAGGCAGAGAGGGCTATGCATGTTAGTATAGGCAGAGAGGGCTATGCATGTTAGTATAGGCAGAGAGGGCTGTGCATGTTAGTATAGGCAGAGAGGGCTATGCATGTTAGTATAGGCAGAGAGGGCTGTGCATGTTAGTATAGCCAGAGAGGGCTATGCATGTTAGTATAGGCAGAGAGGGCTGTGCATGTTAGTATAGGCAGAGAGGGCTGTGCATGTTAGTATAGGCAGAGAGGGCTATGCATGTTAGTATAGGCAGAGAGGGCCGTGCATGTTAGTATAGGCAGAGAGGGCCATGCATGTTAGTATAGGCAGAGAGGGCTATGCATGTTAGTATAGGCAGAGAGGGCTATGCATGTTAGTATAGGCAGAGAGGGCCATGCATGTTAGTATAGGCAGAGAGGGCCGTGCATGTTAGTATAGGCAGAGAGGGCCGTGCATGTTAGTATAGGCAGAGAGGGCTATGCATGTTAGTATAGGCAGTAATATTTATTTAGTGCTTGTTGATCCAGGAAAAATCTGATTGTCATTTGATTCAAGAAGGATTGGAAACTGCTGAAATAAGGGGGTTTTATTTGGCTTCTTTTGGATCAACAGCGGTAACATGGGATAGGAAAAGGGTTGAACTTAATGGATGCAGGTCTTTTTTCAACCTAAACTACTATGTAAATATCTATTGCCATTAAGATGCCAATGAACAATAAATCAAAAGTAACCCAAAACAGAATTGAGGTGGTAGGTGCACTAAGTGAACCACTTTTACATAAAAAATACCGGAATATAATAATTGCCTGGGATAGTAGAATTCTGTCACAAATGGATGGTCTTCAGTGTTTTACAAAATATATGCAAAAAGAGAAAACAAAACATAGACCATAGTGCAGTATATCTTGATATCAGTATGGTGTAAGTGAGATAAAGTATTACACTCACAAACCCAGCAGGTTAAAAGGCTCTTCTAATATGGTAGAAAGTCCTCTTTGTTCCTCCTCCAATGCTCATAAATTGAGTGAAAAGGATCAGGAAGAGAAAAGGATCAGTATATATCCAATAACAATTTAATATAAAAAACAATAGTATCTTACACATGTGGATGCTTCTTGAAAACGAAAGAACAATCTTGCAGCTTGTAGTCCCCTGTAATGTTCAGAGACAGCTTGCAAAAATGCATGACACGCCTAGAGGAAGCCTGCAAACAGGCGAAACGCGTAGTGTGACCATCATTACTGCTGTTTTTATTCACACACGGATTTTAATTCATGTCAAAACGGATTTTTGACCTTTTTTATATGCATTTTTGCAAGCTGTCTCTGAACTTTACAGGGGACTACAAGCTGCAAGATTGTTCTTTCGTTTTCAAGAAGCATCCACATGTGTAAGATACTATTGTTTTTCATATTAAATTGTTATTGGATATATACTGATCCTTTTCTCTTCCTGATCCTTTTCACTCAATTTATGAGCATTGGAGGAGGAACAAAGAGGACTTTCTACCATATTAGAAGAGCCTTTTAACCTGCTGGGTTTGTGAGTGTAATACTTTATCTCACTTATGCCATACTGATATCAAGATATACTGCACTATGGTCTATGTTTTGTTTTCTCTCTTTGCATATATTTTGTAAAACACTGAAGACCATCCATTTGTGACAGAATTCTACTATCCCAGGCAATTATTATATTCCGGTATTTTTTATGTAAAAGTGGTTCACTTAGTGCACCTACCACCTCAATTCTGTTTTGGGTTACTTTTGCTATATAACACACGTGTGTACACAGAGAAACACACAGGCTGGTGCTGCTTTGGATTAGATTAAGCGCCAGAGTTCTCACATCTTCTCTTTCTAGCAATGAACAATAAATGTATACATTTTGTATATAAAAACATTGAGCAGAAAAATTATAATCTTTAAATATAATGCAAAGTAGTAACTTCATAAATCTTGTATCTGATGCCAATGAGCAGTAAAATTTGTATATAATTTCAATGAGCTTTAACAGCATACACTTTGTATAACATGCCAATGACCTTTAAAGGCATGCACTGTGTACATCATGCCAATTAGCAGTAAATGCATTAACTTTGTAAATAGTGTTGAGCGAACCCGGACCACACTATTCGGGTTCGTACCGGACATTACGCTGTCCGTGCCACGAACCCGAACTGTATGTCCGTGTTGGAGTTCGAGGTTCAACTATTTAATGGCAGGGCAGCCAATCAACAAGCGTTTGACTCATTTGCCCTTAGAAGCCATCACAGCCATGCCTAATAATGGCATGGTTGTGATTGGCCAGTGCAGCATGTGACCCAGCCTCTATATATAAGCTGGAGTCACGTACACGCACATCACATGAGCTCTTCTTAGTGTAGGGAGAGGATGCTGCAGCTGTTATTCAAATTACAGTGATTATTTTAGTGGGCGCTATACTACATATATGTACACTGCCCTGAGCCCAGTGCCACAGAGAGTGCAGTGCACTTGCAACTGCATGTGTGCCAGGCACATGACTTTAATCCTGTTCTGTTAGCTCAGTGGGCAACATCTAGGAATTTTTATATACACTGCAATTTGTTGGTGTTAAATATTACATTTGCGTCCTGCACTTCATATCTGAGAGTCAAATAGAACAGTCCAATACTGTGCTTACAGAGCACTTTGAAAAATTATATTTGTTTTGGGTGCTAAATAGTACATTTGCGTCTTGCGGTGCATTTCTTGCAGTCCAATAAACAAAAAAACAAAAAAAAATAAAGAAAAATTCTTGATTATTGGCGGTTACATTGTCGCCTGACATAAACTGTTACTTTGGTGGGTGACCGCAAAGAATGAGGAGAGCGTCAAATAAGGGACGTGGCCCTGGTTGTGGTGCTGCTGGTGTTGGTGGAGCTCCTGTTGCAAGTAGGGGATGTGGTCGATCTGTGCCAGCTACACGCACAAGTGAAACACCTTCCTCAGGTGCTAGTACGCGAAGAACCTTCAGCGTTATTTGGTAGGCTCGAATGCCGCTCTTAGAATGGTGAGGCCAGAACTAGTACAGGCGATAGTAGATTGGGTGGCTGACAGTGCCTCCAGTTCCTTCACATTGTCTCCCACCCGGTCCCCTGCTGAAAGCTCAGAGTTGACACCTGCAGCCCATGGCCATCTGTCTTTCACCTCACCCCCTTGCAAATCAGCCAAGCAGTCTGAGCCACAAGTCATGCAGCAGACTCTTTTGCTTTTTGATGACTCTGCTGGCGGGGCCTAGCCTTGCCCCAGAAGTGGAAGAGATTGAGTGCACTGATGCACAACCACTTATGTGTCAGCATGTGGACATGCGAGGACCACCGCAGCACGTCTCTGATGATGACGAAACACAGGTGCCAACTGCTGTGGCTTACGGCAGTGTGCAGACCGGCAAGGAGGGCAGGGTTGAGGAGTGGGTGGAAGATGATGTGGAGGATGATGAGGTCCTAGACCCCACATGGAATCAAGGTCATGCGAGTGACGTGTCCAGTTTGGAGGAAGAGGCGGTGGTCGCAAAGAGGCACCAGCGCAGCATAAGAGGGAGCAGGGTGCAAAACCATAGTGGCCGGCCCCTAGACAGTACGCCTGCTACTGCCCACCGCACCCAGGGGCCGAGCACACCAAAGCCAGCTACGAGGAGTTCCCTGGCGTGGCAGTTCTTTAGACAATGTGCTGACGACAAGACACGAGTGGTTTGCAAGCTGTGCAATCAGAACATGAAGCGAGGCATAAACGTGCTAAACCTGAGCACAACCTGCATGACCAGGCATCTACATGCAAAGCACGAGCTGCAGTGGAGTAAGCATCTCAAAATCTCAGGCTCCTCCTGCTTCCTCTTCTGCTGCTGTCTTGGCCTCTTCCTCCAGCTCTGGAGTCACAGTGGCACCTGCCACCGAGCAAATAGAGGAAGTGGCAGCAACGCCACCACGTCCGCCACCATCCCCAAGCATCTCCAGACTGTCCCATGGAAGCGTTCAGCTGTCCATCTCCCAAACACTGGAGAGAAAGAGGAAGTATGGCCCTACCCACCCGCGAACACTGGCCCTGAATGCCAGCATTTCCAAATTCCTGGCCTTTGAAATGCTGTTATTCCGTCTGTTGGAGACGGATAGTTTTAAAAACCTGATGGCGGTGGCTGTCCAACAGTACGTGGTTCCCAGCCGCCACTACTTTTCCCAGCGAGCCATCCCTTACCTGCACAAGCAATTGGCGGACAAAATCATGTGTGCACTGCGCAATGCCATCTGTGGCAAGGTCCACATAACCACAGATACGTGGACCAGTAAGCACGGGCAGGGACGCTATATCTCCCTAACTGCACACTGGGCAAATGTAGTGTCGGCTGGGCCTGAGGCAGATAGCAGTTTGGCGCATGTCCTTCCGCCACAGAGGATTGCAGGGCATTTCTCTTTGCCTCCTGTTGCCTCCTCCTCCTACTCGGCTTCTACCACTTTCTCTACCACCTCCTCATCCGGTCAGCGTAACACCTTCACCACCAACTTCAGCACAGCCAGGGGGAAACGGCAGCAGGCTCTTTTAAAACTCATATGTTTGGGGGGAAAAACCCACAGCGCGCAGGAGCTGTGGACGGGCATGGAACAACAGATCAATGAGTGGCTGTTGCCACTGAGCCTCAAGCCCGGCCTGGTGGTGTGCGATAATGGGTGAAATCTCGTAGCAGCTCTGGGCCTAGCAAGTTTGACGCACATCCCTTCCCTGGCGCATGTGCTGAATTTGGTGGTGCAGTAATTCCTGAAAAACTACCCAGATATATCAGAGCTGCTGCAGAAAGTGCAGGCCGTCTGTGCGCACTTTCGGTGTTCTCACCCTGCTGCTTCTCGCCTGACTGCGCTGCAGCGTAACTTAGGCCTTCCCGCTCACCGCCTCATATGCGACGTGCCCACAAGGTGGAACTCCACCTTGCACATGCTGGAGAGATTGTGCGAGCAGCAGCAGGCGATAGTGGAGTATCAGCTGCAGCACGCACGGGTCAGTCACTCTGCGGAACAGCACCACTTCACCACCAATGAGTGGGCCTCCATGCGAGACCTGTGTGCATTTTGCACTGTTTCGAGTACTCCACCAACATGGCCAGTGCCAATGACGCCGTTCTCAGCCTTACTATCCCGCTTGTAAGTCTCCTTGAAAAAATGCTTAGGGCGATGATGGAAGAGGATGTGGCACAGGAGGAGGAAGAAGAGGGGTCATTTCCACGGTTATCAGGCCAGTCATTCACAAGTGGCTTGGGGGGTGGGTTTCCTGCACCAGCATAGTCCAGGTACACAACTGTCAAGCCAGGGCACAGTCTTGGAGGAGGAGGAGGAACCGCAACGCAGCTCGTGGGCATCACTGGAGCATGGCTGGGGGGATACGGAGGACACAGATGATACACCTCCCACAGAGAACAGCTTGTCCTTGCCTCTGGGCAGCTTGGCACACATGAGCGACTACATGCTGCAGTGCCAGCACAACAACTGCCGAGTTGCCCACATTCTAACTTGTGCTGATTTCTGGGTGGCCACCCTGCTGGATCCCCGTTACAAGGACAACGTGCCGTCCTTAATTCCATCACTGGAGCGTGATCATAAGATGCGCGACTACAAGCGCACACTGGTAGACGCGCTGCTGAGGTCATTCAAAACTGACACCGGGGGCTCAATGGAAGCACAAGGCGAAGGCAGAGGAAGAGGTCGCCAACGCAGCTGGGGCACTGCCAGCACCTCAGAAGGCAGGGTTAGCATGGCCGAAATGTGGAAAAGCTGTGTCAGCACGCCACAACAAGCAGCAACACCATCTGATATGCAACATCTTAGCAGGAGGCAGCATTTCAGCAACATGGTGGAACAGTACGTGTGCACAGGCCTACACAGACTGACTGATGGGTCTGCCCCATTCAACTTCTGGGTCTCCAACTTGGGCACATGGCCTGAGCTTGCCCTTTATGCCTTGGAGGTGCTGGCCTGCCCTGTAGCCAATGTATTGTCTGAACATGTGTTTAGCACGGCAGGGGGCGTTATCACAGACAAGCACAGCCGCCTGTCCACAGCCAACGTGGGCAAGCTCACGTTTATTAAGATGAACCAGGCATGCATCCTACCAGACTTGTCTCTACCTTGTGTAGAATAGACATTTATACCGGCCTCGCCCAGTCATTGTTATACGCAAGTGCACTTATTCTTTGTTTTCTGTTGTTATATGTCCCAATATTTTGGGGGCTACCCCAATTTAAAAAAAAAAAAAAATAATAAAAAACAGTGTTGGCTACCTCCTCCTCCAGCGCCGCTTCCACCTACACCGCCACGGTCACCGCCTCCTCAACCTATGGGTCACTTAGTATAAACTGAAAGAAAATAACCTGCACTCGAACCCTCTCTCAAATGGATAATTCTGTTGATCCTCCTGGCAGCCATGCTTTAGATTTAGATTTATGTTCTTCCAAAGCTAAAATCATATAACATGCCAATGAACAGTAATTGCATAAACTTTGTATAGCATGTCCATAACTAGTAAATGCATAAATATCTCTACAAATATTTCAGTTTTATAAGAAGATTACAATAAAACTGCCTGAATTGTGCACAGACATTTTTCCAGTGTGATTTGATGCAAGCATTCTGAATAAATCACATGTTTAATATTCTAATAAAGCCCTCCCCTTTATCCTATCCTATAGGTACTGCTGCACTGATTGTGTATAGGCACTGAGCATGCTTCAATTAGTAACTTCGTATGCTGCCCTGCTGGTGGAATAGAATGCATTGTGTGGAACCTAAGTGACCTTGTTCGTGTACATGTAGGATTGCTTAACAGTGCAACACCTTGTCTGATGACATCACTAGAGAAACAGGATATCCCATTCATTTGAATGAAATTATTTTCATTGGCTCTTGAACCAGGAATTTTTTTTTCACAAATTCAGCTTTTCATTTATGATGTAATGAAGTAAAATATGCATTGTAAAGTACTTTGAATGTACTTTAATATGAATTAACATTTCCGGAAGATGCATTTGGGGCACCAGACAGTCCTTTCAAGGAAGCTAAATTATAGATCCATTGGGACTCTTTTCTCTAGTGGGCTTTCAAAGCCATATGTAATGATAATACATAATTACATAAACTGGGATCTAAGATCAAAAAATGTCTCCAGATATTTTAACTACAATTTGTGACACCCCAGTATTTAGCAACTTTTATGGTGACAAGAAAAGGTCGCACTTTAAATTTAAACATTTGTTGTTTTCTTTATCAAGATCCTTTAGTTTACTCGGTGTCAACATATTTTTTCAATTTGTATACCGTATTTGCTCGAATATAAGGCGACCCCCCAAACTTTGGATATTTCTTTAGGAAAAAAAATAAAAGCCTTAATATAAGACTACCCTATAGGAAAAAAGTTCAACTTGTATATATTAACATGTAAATTGCTTTACATGAAAAAAATGTATTTATTGTTTTTATTTCCTTTTATTTACCCCCACAGCCATCTGCCCCCCAGATGTAGCCAATGCTCCCCCTGTGGGCAAAGTTCAGCTCCCAGGAGTTATTGGCCCAAATGGAATAAGTCTCACAATACTCCAAATACTTTAGCATAATTTAGCATACAGTGGGGCAAACTTGGTGCCACTTGTGGTTCCTCTCTTCTGCAAGTAAAAGTACTCCAAAATGAGAAGTAATTATGCCGTAGGAAAACTATAAATATCTCAATATAAACTCCCTTCATCTATATGGAATATAATAATTGCCTAAGAGGAAGAACTCAACAGCGTTGATGCCAAAATCGTAACAGAGGTGTACATTGATTACATATTCATGGTTCCCCAATAGCAAACTGAATGCCATGTATGTGTATTAAGAAGCAGAATAACTTGAGTTGTATTATTGAAATTGATCTATAGGAGAAACAAATGAATTAACTCTTGGGATAATTGGCCTGCCAGGGGCATTATTTAAAAATGTTTGAATCTTTAGCAATTGGTAAATTATTTGGTCGAGATCTTTTTGGATCTTTTGAGCACTGTGATTTTTCCCCACCTTTTTGTAATCTACCCACTATAGACGGATCTGGCTGGAAATGGATTCAGATTGATCAAGTTAGGCACATTTCTTAAATCTCCAAAATCCAGATACTCAATATCCTTAAATACAGGCCATTTGTGAATCAACACACTACTTATTTAGCTAAGATTTGGTAATTCACCCATTTCAATTCTCCAGATGATAGATGGGCCAGTGATCAAATACACAAAATTAAATGAACCTAGCCCTAATAAAAAAATGTCGCTGTGGAGCACACAGCACACAGATACTAGTCTTGGAAGGGCTACTATCGTGGCCCCCATTATTTCTATAGGGGTCTGGAAGCAATTGTCCATCTCCCAGACCCATTTATTATAGAGGGAGTCAGGGCTACTTATATGGGGCTGGGAGCCATTTGACTGTAGGGGTCAGACAGTGGTGTATCTTGGTTTTGTGTTGCCCTAGGCAGACTAAATTTTGGCACCCCCATATTGCAGAATCAGGACATACCCTAGCATGTGCCCTATCACCCGCTTTGCACACCTAGGATATGTCCCATCACCCACATTTCTCACCCATTACATGGCCCATCACCCCAGGACAAGCCAAATCACCCACATTGCACACCCATTACATGCCCCAGTCACCCCAGGACATGAATCATCACGCACATTGCACGCTCATTACATGCCCCAATTATCCCATGACATGTCCTATCACCCACATTGCATGCCCATTACATTCCCCATCACCACAGGACATGCCCCAGAGTCCAGTGGCGGCATGCTTTACACCACTTGATCCAATGTTTGGCACTGTACTTGGTGATGTGATGTTTGCATGCAGCTGCTCCAGAGTCCAGTGGCGGTGTGCTTTACACCACTCGATCCGATGCTTGGCATTGTACTTGGTGATGTGAGGCTTGCATGCAGCTGCTCCAGAGTCCAGTGGCGGCGTGCTTTACACCACTCGATCCGATGCTTGGCATTGTACTTGGTGATGTGAGGCTTGCATGCAGCTGCTCCAGAGTCCAGTGGCGGCATGCTTTACACCACTCGATCCGACGCTTGGCATTGTACTTGGTGATGTGAGGCTTGCATGCAGCTGCTCCAGAGTCCAGTGGTGGCATGCTTTACACCACTTGATCCGATGCTTGGCATTGTACTTGGTGATGTGAGGCTTGCATGCAGCTGCTCCAGAGTCCAGTGGTGGCATGCTTTACACCACTTGATCCGATGCTTGGCATTGTGCTTGGTGATGTGAGGCTTGCATGCAGCTGCTCCAGAGTCCAGTGGCGGCGTGCTTTACACCACTCGATCCGATGCTTGGCATTGTACTCGGGGATGTGTGGCTTGCATGCAGTTGCTCCAGAGTCCAGTGGTGGCATGCTTTCCACCACTCGATCCGATGCTTGGCACTGTACTTGGTGATGTGATGTTTGCATGCAGCTGCTCCAGAGTCCAGTGGCGGTGTGCTTTACACCACTCGATCCGACGCTTGGCATTGTACTTGGTGATGTGAGGCTTGCATACAGCTGCTCCAGAGTCCAGTGGTGGCGTGCTTTACACCACTCGATCCGATGCTTGGCATTGTACTTGGTGATGTGAGGTTTGCATGCAGCTGCTCCAGAGTCCAGTGGCGGCATGCTTTACACCACTCGATCCGACGCTTGGCATTGTACTTGGTGATGTGAGGCTTGCATGCAGCTGCTCCAGAGTCCAGTGGCGGCGTGCTTTACACCACTCGATCCGATGCTTGGCATTGTACTTGGTGATGTGAGGCTTGCATACAGCTGCTCCAGAGTCCAGTGGCGGCATGCTTTACACTACTCGATCCGATGCTTGGCATTGTACTTGGTGATGTGAGGCTTGCATGCAGCTGCTCCAGAGTCCAGTGGCGGCATGCT
The DNA here is from genome assembly GCA_036172795.1 of Pelodytes ibericus. Lineage (NCBI taxonomy): Eukaryota > Metazoa > Chordata > Amphibia > Anura > Pelodytidae > Pelodytes > Pelodytes ibericus. The sequence continues at coordinate 621,960 of CM069862.1, read as the reverse complement.
TTACACCACTCGATCCGACGCTTGGCATTGTACTTGGTGATGTGAGGCTTGCATGCAGCTGCTCCAGAGTCCAGTGGTGGCATGCTTTACACCACTTGATCCGATGCTTGGCATTGTACTTGGTGATGTGAGGCTTGCATGCAGCTGCTCCAGAGTCCAGTGGCGGCGTGCTTTACACCACTCGATCCGATGCTTGGCATTGTACTCGGGGATGTGTGGCTTGCATGCAGTTGCTCCAGAGTCCAGTGGCGGCATGCTTTACACTACTCGATCCGATGCTTGGCATTGTACTTGGTGATGTGAGGCTTGCATGCAGCTGCTCCAGAGTCCAGTGGCGGCATGCTTTACACCACTCGATCCGACGCTTGGCATTGTACTTGGTGATGTGAGGCTTGCATGCAGCTGCTCCAGAGTCCAGTGGCGGCATGCTTTACACCACTTGATCCGATGCTTGGCATTGTGCTTGGTGATGTGAGGCTTGCATGCAGCTGCTCCAGAGTCCAGTGGCGGCGTGCTTTACACCACTCGATCCGATGCTTGGCATTGTACTCGGGGATGTGTGGCTTGCATGCAGTTGCTCCAGAGTCCAGTGGTGGCATGCTTTCCACCACTCGATCCGATGCTTGGTATTGTACTTGGTGATGTGATGTTTGCATGCAGCTGCTCCAGAATCCAGTGGCGGCATCCTTTACACCACTCGATCCGATGCTTGGCACTGTACTTGGTGATGTGAGGCTTGCATACAGCTGCTCCAGAGTCCAGTGGTGGCGTGCTTTACACCACTCGATCCGATGCTTGGCATTGTACTTGGTAATGTGAGGCTTGCATGCAGCTGCTCCAGAGTCCAGTGGTGGCATGCTTTACACCACTCGATCCGATGCTTGGCATTGTACTTGGTGATGTGAGGTTTGCATGCAGCTGCTCCAGAGTCCAGTAGTGGCATGCTTTACACCACTCGATCCGATGCTTGGCATTGTACTTGGTGATGTGAGGCTTGCATACAGCTGCTCCAGAGTCCAGTGGTGGCGTGCTTTACGCCACTCGATCCGATGCTTGGCATTGTACTTGGTGATGTGAGGCTTGCATGCAGCTGCTCCAGAGTCCAGTGGTGGTATGCTTTACACCACTCGATCCGATGCTTGGCATTGTACTTGGTGATGTGAGGCTTGCATACAGCTGCTCCAGAGTCCAGTGGTGGCATTCTTTACACCACTCGATCCGATGCTTGGCATTGTACTTGGTGATGTGAGGCTTGCATGCAGCTGCTCCAGAGTCCAGTGGCGGCATGCTTTACACCACTCGATCCGATGCTTGGCATTGTACTTGGTGATGTGAGGCTGGCATGCAGCTGCTCCAGAGTCCAGTGGCGGCATGCTTTACACCACTCGATCCGATGCTTGGCATTGTACTTGGTGATGTGAGGCTTGCATGCAGCTGCTCCAGAGTCCAGTGGCGGCATGCTTTACACCACTCGATCCGATGCTTGGCATTGTACTTGGTGATGTGAGGATAGCATGCAGCTGCTCCAGAGTCCAGTGGTGGCATGATTTACACCACTCGATCCGAAGATTGGCATTGTACTTGGTGATGTGAGGCTTGCATGCAGCTGCTCCAGAGTCCAGTGGTGGCATGCTTTACACCACTCGATCCGATGCTTGGCATTGTACTTGGTGATGTGAGGCTTGCATGCAGCTGCTCCAGAGTCCAGTGGTGGCATGCTTTACACCACTCGATCCGAAGATTGGCATTGTACTTGGTGATGTGAGGCTTGCATGCAGTTGCTCCAGAGTCCAGTGGTGGCATGCTTTACACCACTCGATCCGATGCTTGGCATTGTACTTGGTGATGTGAGGCCTCCATGCAGCTGCTCCAGAGTCCAGTGGTGGCCTGCTTTACACCACTCGATCCGATGCTTGGCATTGTACTTGGTGATGTGAGGCTTGCATGCAGCTGCTCCAGGGTCCAGTGGCGGCATGCTTTACACCACTCGATCCGATGCTTGGCATTGTACTTGGTGATGTGAGGCTTGCATGCAGCTGCTCCAGAGTCCAGTGGTGGCATGCTTTACACCACTCGATCCGATGCTTGGCATTGTACTTGGTGAGGTGAGGCTTGCATGCAGCTGCTCCAGAGTCCAGTGGCGGCGTGCTTTACACCACTCGATCCGATGCTTGGCATTGTACTTGGTGATGTGAGGCTTGCATGCAGCTGCTCCAGAGTCCAGTGGCGGCATGCTTTACACCACTCGATCCGATGCTTGGCATTGTACTTGGTGATGTGAGGCTTGCATGCAGCTGCTCCAGAGTCCAGTGGTGGCATGCTTTACACCACTTGATCCGATGCTTGGCATTGTACTTGGTGATGTGAGGTTTGCATGCAGCTGCTCCAGAGTCCAGTGGTGGCATGCTTTACACCACTCGATCCGATGCTTGGTATTGTACTTGGTGATGTGAGGTTTGCATGCAGCTGCACCAGAGTCCAGTGGCGGCGTGCTTTACACCACTCGATCCGATGCTTGGCATTGTACTTGGTGATGTGAGGTTTGCATACAGCTGCTCCAGGGTCCAGTGGCAGCATGCTTTACACCACTTGATCCGATGCTTGGCATTGTACTTGGTGATGTGAGGCTTGCATGCAGCTGCTCCAGAGTCCAGTGGCGGCCTGCTTTACACCACTCGATCCAACGCTTGGCATTGTACTTGGTGATGTGAGGCCTGCATGCAGCTGCTCCAGAGTCCAGTGGTGGCATGCTTTACACCACTCGATCCGATGCTTGGCATTGTACTTGGTGATGTGAGGCTTGCATGCAGCTGCTCCAGAGTCCAGTGGCGGCATGCTTTACACCACTTGATCCGATGCTTGGCATTGTACTTGGTGATGTGAGGCTTGCATGCAGCTGCTCCAGAGTCCAGTGGCGGCATGCTTTACACCACTCGATCCGACGCTTGGCATTGTACTTGGTGATGTGAGGCTTGCATGCAGCTGCTCCAGAGTCCAGTGGTGGCATGCTTTACACTTCTCGATCTGATGCTTGGCAGTGTACTTGGTGATGTGAGGCTTGCATGCAGCTGCTCCAGAGTCCAGTGGTGGCGTGCTTTACACCACTCGATCTGATGCTTGGTATTGTACTTGGTGATGTGAGGCTTGCATGCAGCTGCTCCAGAGTCCAGTGATGGCATGCTTTACACCACTCGATCCAACGCTTGGCATTGTACTTGGTGATGTGAGGCTTGCATGCAGCTGCTCCAGAGTCCAGTGGCGGCATGCTTTACACCACTCGATCCAATGCTTGGCATTGTACTTGGTGATGTGAGGCTTGCATGCAGCTGCTCCAGAGTAAAGTGGTGGCGTGCTTTACACAACTCATTCCAACACTTGGCATTGTACTTGGTGATGTGAGACTTGCATGCAGCTGCTCCAGAGTCCAGTGGCGGCATGCTTTACACCACTCGATCCAACGCTTGGCATTGTACTTGGTGATGTGAGGCTTGCATGCAGCTGCTCCAGAGTCCAGTGGTGGCATGCTTTACACCACTCGATCCGATGCTTGGCATTGTACTTGGTGATGTGAGGCTTGCATGCAGCTGCTCCAGAGTCCAGTGGCGGCATGCTTTACACCACTCGATCCGATGCTTGGCATTGTACTTGGTGATGTGAGGCTTGCATGCAGCTGCTCCAGAGTCCAGTGGTGGCACGCTTTACACCACTCGATCCGACGCTTGGCATTGTACTTGGTGATGTGAGGCTGGCATGCAGCTGCTGCAGAGTCCAGTGGTGGCATGCTTTACACCACTCGATCCGACGCTTGGCATTGTACTTGGTGATGTGAGGCTTGCATGTAGCTGCTCCAGAGTCCAGTGGTGGCATGCTTTACACCACTCGATCCGATACTTGGCATTGTACTTGGTGATGTGAGGCTTGCATGCAGCTGCTCCAGAGTCCAGTGGTGGCATGCTTTACACCACTCGATCCGATACTTGGCATTGTACTTGGTGATGTGAGGCTTGCATGCAGCTGCTCCAGAGTCCAGTGGTGGCATGCTTTACACCACTCGATCCCATGCTTGGCATTGTGCTTGGTGATGTGAGGCTTGCATGCAGCTGCTCCAGAGTCCAGTGGTGGCATGCTTTACACCACTCGATCCGATGCTTGGCATTGTACTTGGTGATGTGAGGCTTGCATGCAGCTGCTCCAGAGTCCAGTGGTGGCATGCTTTACACCACTCGATCCGATACTTGGCATTGTACTTGGTGATGTGAGGCTTGCATGCAGCTGCTCCAGAGTCCAGTGGTGGCATGCTTTACACCACTCGATCCCATGCTTGGCATTGTACTTGGTGATGTGAGGCTTGCATGCAGCTGCTCCAGAGTCCAGTGGCGGCATGCTTTACACCACTCGATCCGATGCTTGGCATTGTACTTGGTGATATGAGGTTTGCATGCAGCTGCTCCAGAGTCCAGTGATGGCATGCTTTACACCACTCGATCCGACGCTTGGCATTGTACTTGGTGATGTGAGGCTTGCATGCAGCTGCTCCAGAGTCCAGTGATGGCATGCTTTACACCACTCGATCCGATGCTTGGCATTGTACTTGGTGATGTGAGGCTTGCATGCAGCTGCTCCAGAGTCCAGTGGCGGCATGCTTTACACCACTCGATCCCATGCTTGGCATTGTACTTGGTGATGTGAGGCTTGCATGCAGCTGCTCCAGAGTCCAGTGATGGCATGCTTTACACCACTCGATCTGACGCTTGGCATTGTACTTGGTGATGTGAGGCTTGCATGCAGCTGCTCCAGAGTCCAGTGGCGGCATGCTTTACACCACTCGATCCCATGCTTGGCATTGTACTTGTGTTTTGGATCTGATCAAGGGTCAGTTATGTTGATGTGTTGGTCCAAATTAGTTAGATATGATACGTGCACGGAGAGAAAAGACACTGACACACTCTGTGGAGTCAAAGCAAATCTCTACTTTATTGGGTGTGATACAGTTTGATATACACTTCAGGAGATAGGAAGGGGGCGTCTTTTGTACCACTAGTTGATTGGTTATATGTAGGACAATAGGTGTGCTTATGCAAATATACCCGTATCTTAGTAAAGCTGCACAAGCAACAGGGGGGAAGAAGGGGGGTTGTATTCTGTAAGGAAATGTCTCTATCTTCTAAGCACCGTTTTAACTGTTAAAACAAGCAAGTGTCCATTTTATGTCATATTGCCATAACAGTCCCCCCTTGGATCACTTGATTGTATACTGTCCCTGACACCTATCGGGCCCTAGCTCATCTGTCCCAATGTGCCTCGGAACTCTTTTCTTGCTGCACGTTAGACGAGTGATGGCTTGTCCATCATCCCCCTTGTTACAGACTTTGCACATAGGGAAGTCAGATGCTGTCCCTAAGGTGCTATGCTAAATAACTGTTACTGTTACAAATAACTGTTACACATATATCTAAAATAATTCTTTCCAGAATTTGGAAAGAACTCTGCTGACAGTGAAAAAGGATTTGTTGCTTATATCTTGGCCTTGAACAGTGAGGTGAACAATAAAAACTGTTTTAATGAGCTCGGGTGATAATAGAAAATAGTGATACTATGGACTTAGAGTTCCAGGCCCTTAGCCAACTTTTCTTCTCCTGGTCCTCCTAGTACCATTTCAAGGCTGAGAACTCTTCAGATAAGAGATGAATACATGTCTCTAATAAAATTAAGCTAAACAGTATCAAAGCGAAATCAGCTCTTTTTTTTTTTTTTTTAACCCTTGCTATCCCAGGTTAACCCTTCAGTTCCACTCTTTTATCCAAATGCTAATATGAATAACTTTATTGCCATATTTGATATATCCTAGAGAAGGCCAGTGTTTTCTGAAGGCTTTCTCTTGCTTGATTGCATAGCTTTAGCAATGGTGCATTTAGCGCATTCTATGATTATATAAAAAGCACATATAACTACTATAATTAAAACAAAACACTTAACGATCTTCTAACCATGAACATATTCCAAATGTTCAATCAAAACCTGTGGCCTACTTGAGATCTGTGACCACTTTTCTTATATTATTTAACTACTGTAGGATAAAATTAGAGTGGTCCGATAAATTAAAACAACATATTCAATCAAAAATACCACATCCATAATAAATCTTATAATAACCGACTATGGCTGTCCTGTTTTACCGGACTGCCTCAGGACAATACTGATTAGGTTTAGACCTTTGGCGATTGAGCAGACCTTGGCTTCGCTCAGCAGAGATATTGGACTTACAATCTAAAAAAATTCAAAGTATCTCTCTCTTAAATCCTGCTATAACTATCTAACTATGTTACATAATGTTACATAATGGCATAACCTGATGACCCAAAAACACATGTGGTCACAAAACTATATAATTTTGCACATAGAGGCACCAAAGATGTATTAAGAAATATATGTGCAAAGCAAACATTACATACTTGGTTTTGTTATTTAGGCTGGTACAGGAATGTTCTGGAGAATATACTGATAATAGAGAACATCTGCTGCCCATGTCCTTGCCTTGAGATAAGATGGACCTATCATTGCTCTTGCTGGAACAAAACAAATTAAATATCTGTTGTTCATTGCTTCTCTTACCCTGCCTAATAAAACCCCTTTATTAGTATCAGTAAAAAATAAAACATTATTCCGGAGTTTGCCATTCCCCAGGACTGTTGTTGACTAAATACTTTAAAGTGACTTGGAGCAAAGCTGAACATGCATTCAGAACACACAAGATGGCATACATTCAGAACATAAAGCGTCAGTCAGACAAAATGGCAGCGGACAAAACAATATGGTCTCCAATCCACGACGTGACTCCAGAGGCCCCTACAGTCCATTTAATATTCATACTGTTCTCCCCTTTTATTCTTAGAAATTGACATTGTCTGTTTTTAAGGATAACCATCAGGAGTTGCCTGGTCAACATAATCATTGTATCCAAGGTGATAAGGCACACTTCCTCGATTTCACACATTGGTAGGTCATCCAGCTTAGTTGCACTGTAAGCTTCCATAATGGGGAATATTTGACCAGCATCTTCCAGTCTTCTCGTAGGGGCATGATGTCAGTGGTCAGGATGCACTTGAGGATGAGACCCTTGAAACAAACAACATAAACACAGACAATTAGCAACACTGATATCACACATGCCAAACCACTTACAAGTTTCGCTCCAAGTGATCCTAGCCAATTTCCCAGTCCCAGGGGATCTCACGGATTACCTGTGAACACTTTTTAACCTGCTCCTTAAATCCATAATCCTTCTCGATTAAACTTTTTTACAAAAACAAACTTATTTTAAAATATCTGAAAAAACTTCCTAACATTCTCTATATAAAATTCCGCAAAAATACTATCAAAATACAATTTCTTTATAGGTCGACTCAATCCTGTTTGTTAGAGCCGGTCTAATTGTTAAATTTCAAAATTTCACTATACTTCAAACATACCCATAATAACACAATTAAACAAATCTTTAACATAAAATTTACAAATCACCAATAACAATTTTATACATATATACTCAATGAAAATATACTTCCCAACAATGATGATCTGTCGTAGACTGTTGTATCTGTTGCAGACTCCTGGGTGATTTGTTTACGAGTTACCCATTAAGGTAAAATCTTGGCTTATGTTGGCTAGTGGTCAGGGATTATTATGCCCATCAAAATACTAAATTGCTGCTCCTTTGTTGGCCTGTTTGTCAGTACAGGAATGTGATTTACGTAAATAACGTGGATCCAGGAATTGATTTGAACAACTTTCACAACAATATTCCGATAAACTTTGTGAGAATCCTGTTACATGAATTGGAAAACTTTTTCTTCTTTTAAAAATAAACTTTTTCTTTAGAAATAATTATGATCAGCATTAGATTCGTTGGTGCACTTTGAACTTGTCTTTTGTTGGCTGTACAGCTTTAATCTATATGAAAATAAAACTCGAAAAAATTCCAGTTAGTAACATGCAATATTTCACTAAACATCTTATTAATCTTCACATTAAAATATAATTAAAACATATTATTACTGCTAGTCTGTGTTGCAATATAATTATAAAAACTTGTCAAACTGTACCATTCTTGAAATATTATTACCCTCTTAAAATCATAGTTGAATCAATTGATAATGTGAGAATATGTTCTCATACATAATAATCATGTATCTCTTTACCATTAGGACAAATACTGTCATGATTAGATTATATAACCATAGCACATAACACATAGAACTTCTCAATAACTAACAGTAACAGTAATTCTGGCCCGTTCTCCCCCTCCCTTCACAAAAAGAAAAAATAATAATTTTGCAGCTGCTGCTACAATTCTCTTATCTGCAAATAGACTGTCAGAGAGAAGGGGGGCTTCTGGGGAAGCTTTCTCTCAACTTCACTATTAACTCCTACAAACTTGTCTGTTTATAATACGACACTAAAAACATGACATTAAAAACTTGTCTTGCATCTAAAACGTTAAACAACTTCTCAATATTCTCTCACTATGTATCACATGAGGTACTTTGCCTTAATAGTAACAAAAATTAGAACGCAACAAATTAACATTATATCTTTGCACGTGTGTGCATTTACTGTATATAAATGTGATAGAATGCAAATGCTATCTCTGTGTCTATTTAAATACGTATTGCTCTTTACCTAGCAATCTAACATCCCTATAGTGAATGTTATATTCATATAACACCAACAGTGTAAGTAGCGCTGTACACGAATTCTAGTTACACTAAATAGATAAAACTATTACATTGTATGCAAGTTACCACAGATTATATCGGATGGGCAAAAAGTTGCTTTAAAACACTAATGAATTCTTTTTCTTACTTAAAGATACATTTACACAAATGTAGTAGCAAATTAATTCCACCATTAAAAACACTTTCTGTTCATCCATGTCTATCTCTTCTACTATCCACCTTTCCTGGTGAATTGCTCTAGCAACTCTGAATCAGGCTTCTGCTGTCTGTACTAGGTTATTGTCTTGTAACATTCCTTCTTTCCTTTCAACAGTCTGCGCCAGTCCTCTGGCTGCAGCCGTCCGCCGGTATTCATATTGATACCACATATCTTAGTTACTTTCTATGCTTTCCTTACTGCCTCTTCACTTTCTATTTCACTATATCACATGCTAAATTATCCTTGCTGGGTTTCTCTAATTTCGTTCATAGATTCATTGGCCTGTCTAAGGAATTCAGCTTGCTCCCCAGTTATGGTGCGTATTTGTGTTCTCAAGTCCTGTATTTCATGTTCAAGGTGTTGATCTGACTGTGATGTAATGGGCTATAGTGTTATGGGGTTGTAGGATGTGCCGCACTTCCTGGGGTACTAGTGTAGGGAGTAAGGTCTGCGTGTCTACTAGTATAGGGAATGGTTCCCTCATCATCCTCCCCCTCATCATCCTCAGCCACCATCAGCTGGGTTATGGGAGGTGGCGGTGCGGGCCGTGTGGGGGGTGTACAGAAAATACCATCTGGATTAATCATGGGATACAGGTGATGCACCATTGGAGCGGGCTAGACAGGAGGGTAGGGGTTAAGGGGAATTAAAGGTCCAGCTGTGGGCGTCAGCTGAGGATAAGATGGCGCCGCTGCTGGGGCTTGGGGGACGTGCTGGGAAACTACAAAAGTGTGGCTATGTGGAGCACACGTAAAACACGTCTCTCTGGAAGAGGGGTTTTGCTAACCACATATGGAACCACCTTCTTCTTGTCGGCGCCATTATAGGGCGGTGGCTGCCTCAGCCCAGTGATTTTACCAGGTATGCAATAATGCCTTCCTGAATTCTCATAATATTTTTGCTTCCCTCCTGTCCTTTCAAATTCTTTACTACAGTCAAGCCACACCTCGACTGCTTGTGGCAAATTGTCATCTAGCAGTTTGCCTCTTTTATCACTTAACAATTGTCGCCATATGGTACTACACAGCGAGCCACCCTCTTTTGTCCGCCGTAACCCTTCGGGACACTTGCATTATTACCCGTTTCACTTAGTCACTTCCTGGGACTTTCCGTAACTTAATTTTGTGATTCACCATATATTACATATATTTTGTTGAGTCAGAGTCTAATATGTATAGTTCTCCGTGACCATACACAGCACACCTGGGCTTACTCTGACCGCCTCCTCCCCATCTGTCCCCACGGGTAGACAACTGGGCTGACCCGCGGTACAGGAATTTTGAGGTAGACTTATTCTTATACGTAGATATAGGTTAGTCACTCCAAGTTCTCGTCATAATATACCACACATGAAGATATTTTCAACATATGGGGGGGTTCCGTAACTTAATCTTGTGATTCACCATATATTACGTATATTTTGTTGAGTCAGAGTCTGATCCGTATAGTTCTCTGTGACCATACGCAGCACACCTGGGCTTACTCTGACCGCCTCCTCCCCATCTGTCCCCACGGGTAGACAACTGGGCTGACCCGCGGTACAGGAATTTTGAGGTAGACTTATTATTATACATAGATATAGGTTAGTCACTCAAAGTTCTCCTCACAATATACAACACATCAAGATATTTTCAACATATGGGGATTCTTACTGTCATGCCCACACGATGCCTCTGACTGGCGTCACATCCTCCCTCGGACAGATATACGAAGACAACATCAAGTGACACATGTAGGTAAGATGATAAACTTCCTCACCTCAATCACGGGCTGCAGTCCCGGTGTCCGTTGATGTGTCTCGCCTCTGTCCGATGGTTTGGGGGGTGTCCCGCCAGGAGGTCTCTCGTGTGCCCCACGTTGGGCGCCAACTGTTTTGGATCTGATCAAGGGTCAGTTATGTTGATGTGTTGGTCCAAATTAGTTAGATATGATACGTGCACGGAGAGAAAAGACACTGACACACTCTGTGGAGTCAAAGCAAATCTCTACTTTATTGGGTGTGATACAGTTTGATATACACTTCAGGAGATAGGAAGGGGGCGTCTTTTGTACCACTAGTTGATTGGTTATATGTAGGACAATAGGTGTGCTTATGCAAATATACCCGTATCTTAGTAAAGCTGCACAAGCAACAGGGGGGAAGAAGGGGGGTTGTATTCTGTAAGGAAATGTCTCTATCTTCTAAGCACCGTTTTAACTGTTAAAACAAGCAAGTGTCCATTTTATGTCATATTGCCATAACACTTGGTGATGTGAGGCTTGCATGCAGCTGCTCCAGAGTCCTGTGGCGGCATGCTTTACACCACTCGATCCGATGCTTGGCATTGTGCTTGGTGATGTGAGGCTTGCATGCAGCTGCTCCAGAGTCCAGTGATGGCATGCTTTACACCACTCGATCCGATGCTTGGCATTGTACTTGGTGATGTGAGGCTTGCATGCAGCTGCTCCAGAGTCCAGTGGTGGCGTGCTTTATACCACTCGATCCAACACTTGGCATTGTACTTGGTGATGTGAGGCTTGCATGCAGCTGCTCCAGAGTCCAGTGACGGCATGCTTTACACCACTCGATCCGATGCTTGGCATTGTACTTGGTGATGTGAGGCCTGCATGCAGCTGCTCCAGAGTCCAGTGGTGGCATGCTTTACACCACTCGATCCGATGCTTGGCATTGTACTTGGTGATGTGAGGCTGGCATGCAGCTGCTCCAGAGTCCAGTGGTGGCGTGCTTTACACCACTCGATCCGACGCTTGGTATTGTACTTGGTGATGTGAGGCTTGCATGCAGCTGCTCCAGAGTCCAGTGGTGGCATGCTTTACACCACTCGATCCGATGCTTGGCATTGTACTTGGTGATGTGAGGCTTGCATGCAGCTGCTCCAGAGTCCAGTGGCGGCATGCTTTACCCCACTCTATCCGACGCTTGGTATTGTACTTGGTGATGTGAGGCTTGCATGCAGCTGCTCCAGAGTCCAGTGGTGGCATGCTTTACACCACTCGATCCGACGCTTGGCATTGTACTTGGTGATGTGAGGCTTGCATGCAGCTGCTCCAGAGTCCAGTGGTGGCATGCTTTACACCACTCGATCCGATGCTTGGCATTGTACTTGGTGATGTGAGGCTTGCATGCAGCTGCTCCAGAGTCCAGTGGTGGCATGCTTTACACCACTCGATCCGATGCTTGGCATTGTACTTGGTGATATGAGGTTTGCATGCAGCTGCTCCAGAGTCCAGTGGTGGCATGCTTTACACCACTCGATCCGATGCTTGGCATTGTACTTGGTGATGTGAGGCTTGCATGCAGTTGCTCCAGAGTCCAGTGGGGGCATGCTTTACACCACTCGATCCGATGCTTGGCATTGTACTTGGTGATGTGAGGCTTGCATGCAGCTGCTCCAGAGTCCAGTGGTGGCATGCTTTACACCACTCGATCCAATGCTTGGCATTGTACTTGGTGATGTGAGGCTTGCATGCAGTTGCTCCAGAGTCCAGTGGTGGCATGCTTTACACCACTCGATCCGATGCTTGGCATTGTACTTGGTGATGTGAGGCCTGCATGCAGCTGCTCCAGAGTCCAGTGGTGGCATGCTTTACACCTCTCGATCCGATGCTTGGCATTGTACTTGGTGATGTGAGGCTTGCATGCAGTTGCTCCAGAGTCCAGTGGGGGCATGCTTTACACCACTCGATCCGATGCTTGGCATTGTACTTGGTGATGTGAGGCTTGCATGCAGTTGGTCCAGAGTCCAGTGGGGGCATGCTTTACACCACTCGATCCGATGCTTGGCATTGTACTTGGTGATGTGAGGCTTGCATGCAGCTGCTCCAGAGTCCAGTGGCGGCATGCTTTACACCATTCGATCCGATGCTTGGCATTGTACTTGGTGATGTGAGGCTTGCATGCAGCTGCTCCAGAGTCCAGTGGCTGCATGCTTTACACCACTCGATCCGACGCTTGGCATTGTACTTGGTGATGTGAGGCTTGCATGCAGCTGCTCCAGAGTCCAGTGGTGGCATGCTTTACACCACTCGATCCGATGCTTGGCATTGTACTTGGTGATGTGAGGCTTGCATGCAGCTGCTCCAGAGTCCAGTGGTGGCGTGCTTTACACCACTCGATCCGATGCTTGGCATTGTACTTGGTGATGTGAGGCTTGCATGCAGCTGCTCCAGAGTCCAGTGGCGGCATGCTTTACACCACTCGATCCGATGCTTGGCATTGTACTTGGTGATGTGAGGCTTGCATGCAGCTGCTCCAGAGTCCAGTGGTGGCATGCTTTACACCACTCGATCCAACGCTTGGCATTGTACTTGGTGATGTGAGGCTTGCATGCAGCTGCTCCAGAGTCCAGTGATGGCATGCTTTACACCACTTGATCCGATGCTTGGCATTGTACTTGGTGATGTGAGGCTTGCATGCAGCTGCTCCAGAGTCCAGTAGTGGCATGCTTTACACCACTCGATCCGATGCTTGGCATTGTACTTGGTGATGTGAGGCTTGCATGCAGCTGCTCCAGAGTCCAGTGGTGGCATGCTTTACACCACTCGATCCGATGCTTGGCATTGTACTTGGTGATGTGAGGCTTGCATGCAGCTGCTCCAGAGTCCAGTGGCGGCATGCTTTACACCACTCGATCCGATGCTTGGCATTGTACTTGGTGATGTGAGGTTTGCATGCAGCTGCTCCAGAGTCCAGTAGTGGCATGCTTTACACCACTCGATCCGATGCTTGGCATTGTACTTGGTGATGTGAGGCTTGCATACAGCTGCTCCAGAGTCCAGTGGTGGCATGCTTTACACCACTCGATCCGATGCTTGGCATTGTACTTGGTGATGTGAGGCTTGCATGCAGCTGCTCCAGAGTCCAGTGGTGGCATGCTTTACACCACTCGATCCGATGCTTGGCATTGTACTTGGTGATGTGAGGCTTGCATGCAGCTGCTCCAGAGTCCAGTGGTGGCATGCTTTACACCACTCGATCCGATGCTTGGCATTGTACTTGGTGATGTGAGGCTTGCATGTAGCTGCTCCAGAGTCCAGTGGTGGTATGCTTTACACCACTCGATCCGATGCTTGGCATTGTACTTGGTGATGTGAGGCTTGCATGCAGCTGCTCCAGAGTCCAGTGGTGGCATGCTTTACACCACTCGATCCGATACTTGGCATTGTACATGGTGATGTGAGGTTTGCATGCAGCTGCTCCAGAGTCCAGTGGTGGCATGCTTTACACCACTCGATCCAATGCTTGGCATTGTACTTGGTGATGTGAGGCTTGCATGCAGTTGCTCCAGAGTCCAGTGGTGGCATGCTTTACACCACTCGATCCGATGCTTGGCATTGTACTTGGTGATGTGAGGCCTGCATGCAGCTGCTCCAGAGTCCAGTGGTGGCATGCTTTACACCTCTCGATCCGATGCTTGGCATTGTACTTGGTGATGTGAGGCTTGCATGCAGTTGCTCCAGAGTCCAGTGGGGGCATGCTTTACACCACTCGATCCGATGCTTGGCATTGTACTTGGTGATGTGAGGCTTGCATGCAGTTGCTCCAGAGTCCAGTGGGGGCATGCTTTACACCACTCGATCCGATGCTTGGCATTGTACTTGGTGATGTGAGGCTTGCATGCAGCTGCTCCAGAGTCCAGTGGCGGCATGCTTTACACCATTCGATCCGACGCTTGGCATTGTACTTGGTGATGTGAGGCTTGCATGCAGCTGCTCCAGAGTCCAGTGGCTGCATGCTTTACACCACTCGATCCGACGCTTGGCATTGTACTTGGTGATGTGAGGCTTGCATGCAGCTGCTCCAGAGTCCAGTGGTGGCATGCTTTACACCACTCGATCCGATGCTTGGCATTGTACTTGGTGATGTGAGGCTTGCATGCAGCTGCTCCAGAGTCCAGTGGTGGCGTGCTTTACACCACTCGATCCGATGCTTGGCATTGTACTTGGTGATGTGAGGCTTGCATGCAGCTGCTCCAGAGTCCAGTGGCGGCATGCTTTACACCACTCGATCCGATGCTTGGCATTGTACTTGGTGATGTGAGGCTTGCATGCAGCTGCTCCAGAGTCCAGTGGTGGCATGCTTTACACCACTCGATCCGATGCTTGGCATTGTACTTGGTGATGTGAGGCTGGCATGCAGCTGCTCCAGAGTCCAGTGGTGGCGTGCTTTACACCACTCGATCCGATGCTTGGCATTGTACTTGGTGATGTGAGGCTTGCATGCAGCTGCTCCAGAGTCCAGTAGTGGCATGCTTTACACCACTCGATCCGATGCTTGGCATTGTACTTGGTGATGTGAGGCTTGCATGCAGCTGCTCCAGAGTCCAGTGGTGGCATGCTTTACACCACTCGATCCGATGCTTGGCATTGTACTTGGTGATGTGAGGCTTGCATGCAGCTGCTCCAGAGTCCAGTGGTGGCATGCTTTACACCACTCGATCCGATGCTTGGCATTGTACTTGGTGATGTGAGGCTTGCATGCAGCTGCTCCAGAGTCCAGTGGTGGCATGCTTTACACCACTCGATCCGATGCTTGGCATTGTACTTGGTGATGTGAGGCTTGCATGCAGCTGCTCCAGAGTCCAGTGGTGGCATGCTTTACACCACTCGATCCGATGCTTGGCATTGTACTTGGTGATATGAGGTTTGCATGCAGCTGCTCCAGAGTCCAGTGGTGGCATGCTTTACACCACTCGATCCGATGCTTGGCATTGTACTTGGTGATGTGAGGCTTGCATGCAGTTGCTCCAGAGTCCAGTGGGGGCATGCTTTACACCACTCGATCCGATGCTTGGCATTGTACTTGGTGATGTGAGGCTTGCATGCAGCTGCTCCAGAGTCCAGTGGCGGCATGCTTTACACCACTCGATCCGATGCTTGGCATTGTACTTGGTGATGTGAGGCTTGCATACAGCTGCTCCAGAGTCCAGTGGTGGCATGCTTTACACCACTCGATCCGACGCTTGGCATTGTACTTGGTGATGTGAGGCTTGCATGCAGCTGCTCCAGAGTCCAGTGGCGGCATGCTTTACACCACTCGATCCGATGCTTGGCATTGTACTTGGTGATGTGAGGCTTGCATGCAGCTGCTCCAGAGTCCAGTGGTGGCATGCTTTACACCACTCGATCCGACGCTTGGTATTGTACTTGGTGATGTGAGGCCTCCATGCAGCTGCTCCAGAGTCCAGTGGTGGCATGCTTTACACCACTCGATCCGATGCTTGGCATTGTACTTGGTGATGTGAGGCTTGCATGCAGCTGCTCCAGAGTCCAGTGGCGGCATGCTTTACACCACTCGATCCGATGCTTGGCATTGTACTTGGTGATGTGAGGCTTGCATGCAGCTGCTCCAGAGTCCAGTGGTGGCATGCTTTACACCACTCGATCCAACGCTTGGCATTGTACTTGGTGATGTGAGGCTTGCATGCAGCTGCTCCAGAGTCCAGTGATGGCATGCTTTACACCACTTGATCCGATGCTTGGCATTGTACTTGGTGATGTGAGGCTTGCATGCAGCTGCTCCAGAGTCCAGTAGTGGCATGCTTTACACCACTCGATCCGATGCTTGGCATTGTACTTGGTGATGTGAGGCTTGCATGCAGCTGCTCCAGAGTCCAGTGGTGGCATGCTTTACACCACTCGATCCGATGCTTGGCATTGTACTTGGTGATGTGAGGCTTGCATGCAGCTGCTCCAGAGTCCAGTGGCGGCATGCTTTACACCACTCGATCCGATGCTTGGCATTGTACTTGGTGATGTGAGGCTTGCATACAGCTGCTCCAGAGTCCAGTGGTGGCATGCTTTACACCACTCGATCCGACGCTTGGCATTGTACTTGGTGATGTGAGGCTTGCATGCAGCTGCTCCAGAGTCCAGTGGCGGCATGCTTTACACCACTCGATCCGATGCTTGGCATTGTACTTGGTGATGTGAGGCTTGCATGCAGCTGCTCCAGAGTCCAGTGGTGGCATGCTTTACACCACTCGATCCGACGCTTGGTATTGTACTTGGTGATGTGAGGCCTCCATGCAGCTGCTCCAGAGTCCAGTGGTGGCATGCTTTACACCACTCGATCCGATGCTTGGCATTGTACTTGGTGATGTGAGGCTTGCATGCAGCTGCTCCAGAGTCCAGTGGTGGCATGCTTTACACCACTCGATCCAACGCTTGGCATTGTACTTGGTGATGTGAGGCTTGCATGCAGCTGCTCCAGAGTCCAGTGATGGCATGCTTTACACCACTTGATCCGATGCTTGGCATTGTACTTGGTGATGTGAGGCTTGCATGCAGCTGCTCCAGAGTCCAGTAGTGGCATGCTTTACACCACTCGATCCGATGCTTGGCATTGTACTTGGTGATGTGAGGCTTGCATGCAGTTGCTCCAGAGTCCAGTGGTGGCATGCTTTACACCACTCGATCCGATGCTTGGCATTGTACTTGGTGATGTGAGGCTTGCATGCAGCTGCTCCAGAGTCCAGTGGCGGCATGCTTTACACCACTCGATCCGATGCTTGGCATTGTACTTGGTGATGTGAGGCTTGCATACAGCTGCTCCAGAGTCCAGTGGTGGCATGCTTTACACCACTCGATCCGACGCTTGGCATTGTACTTGGTGATGTGAGGCTTGCATGCAGCTGCTCCAGAGTCCAGTGGCGGCATGCTTTACACCACTCGATCCGATGCTTGGCATTGTACTTGGTGATGTGAGGCTTGCATGCAGCTGCTCCAGAGTCCAGTGGTGGCATGCTTTACACCACTCGATCCGACGCTTGGTATTGTACTTGGTGATGTGAGGCCTCCATGCAGCTGCTCCAGAGTCCAGTGGTGGCATGCTTTACACCACTCGATCCGATGCTTGGCATTGTACTTGGTGATGTGAGGCTTGCATGCAGCTGCTCCAGAGTCCAGTGGTGGCATGCTTTACACCACTCGATCCGACGCTTGGTATTGTACTTGGTGATGTGAGGCCTCCATGCAGCTGCTCCAGAGTCCAGTGGTGGCATGCTTTACACCACTCGATCCGATGCTTGGCATTGTACTTGGTGATGTGAGGCCTGCATGCAGCTGCTCCAGAGTCCAGTGGTGGCATGCTTTACACCACTCGATCCGACGCTTGGTATTGTACTTGGTGATGTGAGGCTTGCATACAGCTGCTCCAGAGTCCAGTGGCGGCATGCTTTACACCACTCGATCCGATGCTTGGCATTGTACTTGGTGATGTGAGGCTTGCATGCAGCTGCTCCGGAGTCCAGTGGCAGCATGCTTTACACCACTCGATCCGATGCTAGGCATTGTACTTGGTGATGTGAGGCTTGCATGCAGTTGCTCCAGAGTCCAGTGGTGGCATGCTTTACACCACTCGATCCGATGCTTGGCATTGTACTTGGTGATGTGAGGCTTGCATGCAGCTGCTCCAGAGTCCAGTGGTGGTATGCTTTACACCACTCGATCCGATGCTTGGCATTGTACTTGGTGATGTGAGGCTTGCATGCAGCTGCTCCAGAGTCCAGTAGTGGCATGCTTTACACCACTCGATCCGACGCTTGGCATTGTACTTGGTGATGTGATGTTTGCATGCAGCTGCTCCAGAGTCCAGTGGTGGCATGCTTTACACCACTCGATCCGATGCTTGGCATTGTACTTGGTGATGTGAGGCTTGCATGCAGCTGCTCCAGAGTCCAGTGGTGGCGTGCTTTACACCACTCGATACGATGCTTGGCATTGTACTTGGTGATGTGAGGCTTGCATGCAGCTGCTCCAGAGTCCAGTGGTGGCATGCTTTCCACCACTCTATCCGACGCTTGGCATTGTACTTGGTGATGTGAGGCTTGCATTCAGCTGCTCCAGAGTCCAGTGGTGGCATGCTTTACATCACTCGATCCGACGCTTGGCATTGTACTTGGTGATGTGAGGCTTGCATGCAGTTGCTCCAGAGTCCAGTGGTGGCATGCTTTACACCACTCGATCCGATGCTTGGCATTGTACTTGGTGATGTGAGGCTTGCATGCAGCTGCTCCAGAGTCCAGTGGCGGCATGCTTTACACCACTCGATCTGATGCTTGGCATTGTACTTGGTGATGTGAGGTTTGCATGCAGCTGCTCCAGAGTCCAGTGGCGGCATGCTTTACACCACTCGATCCGACGCTTGGTATTGTACTTGGTGATGTGAGGCCTCCATGCAGCTGCTCCAGAGTCCAGTGGTGGCATGCTTTACATCACTCGATCCGATGCTTGGCATTGTACTTGGTGATGTGAGGCTTGCATGCAGCTGCTCCAGAGTCCAGTGGCGGCGTGCTTTTCACCACTCGATCCGATGCTTGGCATTGTACTTGGTGATTTGAGGCTTGCATGCAGCTGCTCCAGAGTCCAGTGGCGGCATGCTTTACACCACTCCATCCGACGCTTGGCATTGTACTTGGTGATGTGAGGCTTGCATACAGCTGCTCCAGAGTCCAGTGGCGGCGTGCTTTTCACCACTCGATCCGATGCTTGGCATTGTACTTGGTGATGTGAGGCTTGCATACAGCTGCTCCAGAGTCCTGTGGTGGCATGCTTTACACCACTCGATCCGACGCTTGGCATTGTACTTGGTGATGTGAGGCCTCCATACAGCTGCTCCAGAGTCCTGTGGTGGCATGCTTTACACCACTCGATCCGACGCTTGGCATTGTACTTGGGGATGTGAGGCTGGCATGCAGCTGCTCCAGAGTCCAGTGGTGGCATGCTTTACACCACTCGATCCGACGCTTGGCATTGTACTTGGTGATGTGAGGCTTGCATGCAGCTGCTCCAGAGTCCAGTGGCGGCATGCTTTACACTACTCGATCCGATGCTTGGTATTGTACTTGGTGATGTGAGGCCTCCATGCAGCTGCTCCAGAGTCCAGTGGTGGCATGCTTTACACCACTCGATCCGATGCTTGGCATTGTACTTGGTGATGTGAGGTTTGCATGCAGCTGCGCCAGAGTCCAGTGGCGGCATGCTTTACACCACTCGATCCGACGCTTGGCATTGTACTTGGTGATGTGAGGCTTGCATGCAGCTGCTCCAGAGTCCAGTGGTGGCATGCTTTACACCACTCGATCCGATGCTTGGCATTGTACTTGGTGATGTGAGGCTTGCATGCAGCTGCTCCAGAGTCCAGTGGTGGCATGCTTTACACCACTCGATCCGATGCTTGGCATTGTACTTGGTGATGTGAGGCTTGCATGCAGCTGCTCCAGAGTCCAGTGGCGGCATGCTTTACACCACTCGATCCCATGCTTGGCATTGTACTTGGTGATGTGAGGCTTGCATGCAGCTGCTCCAGAGTCCAGTGGCGGCATGCTTTACACCACTCGATCCGATACTTGGCATTGTACTTGGTGATGTGAGGCTTGCATGCAGCTGCTCCAGAGTCCAGTGGTGGCATGCTTTACACCACTCGATCCGACGCTTGGCATTGTACTTGGTGATGTGAGGCTTGCATGCAGCTGCTCCAGAGTCCAGTGGGGGCATGCTTTACACCACTCGATCCGACGCTTGGCATTGTACTTGGTGATGTGAGGCTTGCATGCAGTTGCTCCAGAGTCCAGTGGTGGCGTGCTTTATACCTCTCTCTCCTTTTCCTTCCCATGTCTGTGTTTCTCCAAGCCCTACATTTTATGTCTCTCTCTCATTTCCCATGTCTCTCTCCTCTCTCATGTATGTCTATCCTCTCCCCCATTATTGTCTGTCTCTTCTCTTCCCCATGCCTGTTTTCTCTCCTCCTCTCCCATATATTTTCTACCCCTCCCCATATCTGTTCTCTCTCCCCTCATGTCTGTGATTGCGTGCTTACCTGAGGAGGGAGCAGCGGGCGGCATCAGCTCTGTGTGTGAAACATACAAACGCAGAGCTCAGCCAGTGCTGACTATTTCCAATGCCCTGAATCATCATTATATGGGGGTAGTGCGAGCAGCAGTGGCTGTTTAACACACAGAGATGATGCTTTCCCCTGCTCCTCAGTGATAGGGTGGGTAACTTCACCCCTCCCCGGATCCGCTGCTAATCTGAGGAGAGGGCTGGTGAGGGAGATCTTCTGATCTCCCCAGCCAGTGCCTCTGCCGGCAAACCTTTTTTTTCTAAAGTGGCAGGTGCCTCTTTCTGGTACCTCCTGGGCATTGAGCCAAAGGCTGACCCTGATCCGATTACCTTTATTTGATGTTTAAAGATCCAAGTCTGTACCCTGCTGAGCTCTATACCTATGAGATCTTTAATATGGCTCAACACCGATTTCCAAAACACTTTAATTTTATCACATTGCCACCATATATGTAGGAGGACCCCCTTAATCTGACCACAATACCAACACAGGTCAGCCGACTTGGTACAAGGTGCCAGCGATTCAAATTTTTAAAATGAATCTCCTCCAAATTCAGACAATGAACTGCTCTGTGGATCCATCTTATGGAAGCTATCCTTCGTACACGTCTCTATATCTATAGATAGGTCCCTTTTTACACTTTTCTGGTGTAACCGGGTCAGGATTAAGATTTCTTATTAAATCCACGCACTTGAAGATCATATTTTTTTGTTCTTTCGAAGCCAACAGGCTTTGTTTTTATTATCAATATTAAGATTTCTCAAAGCCTCAAATGATTTTAGGCCACTTACATGATATAAGTCCTCTGTTTTACTTTTTAACCCTATCTATCCAATGATTTAATTGGATGGATAGGGTAAGTCCACAATATTTACACTTAGGAATTTTAGGGATACACAACCCAGGATCCTATTCTATAAATTCACATCCTTTTTCAGGTTAACCTATGTTTAAGTTTATTTTTTGTAGTTGTACTATTGTTTAAAATATCTTAAAAAATGCACAAACGCGTAGAGTAATACTCTCCTTTTGGATAACTGCAAGGACTCCTCAAATCCCAGGACCAAACTTGTGTACAAAATAGGAATATCACAAGTGGAATAATGATTCAATATCTATAGATTGGACGTCTCCTCAGAGACAAGTGGACATGTGGGAAACGAAAAGGGGGATAAGACCAATGGTGCAGTATTGTTTGATGAAAGAATAACAATATTATTTATTAACCCCTTGGCGACACAGGATGGACTAGGTCCATCCTGTGTGCCGAGGCGTTAGTGACACAGGACGGACCTAGTCCGTCCTGTGTCAAAACGAGCACTGAAAGCGGAGTTTTTCCGCTTTCAGTGCTCAAGCCGCATTGTAACGATGGTTCCGTGTGGAAGCATCGTACAATGCTAAAAAAAATGCCCGTCGGCATCTCGATCGCTCCGGAGAGCAATCGAAATGCCGGTTTTAAAGGCACAGTGCATTTCAAAAATGAGCATAGGAAGCCTGTACTCAGGAGATGTTGCTGAACACATATTGAGGTGTTATTTTGAAATACCCCTTCACATTTTAAGGTAATGTTTACCTAAATTGCAATATATGTGAAAAATTAAAAAAAAAGATTTTTTGCTGCAAACTTTGGCATAGATTGGTGGTAAAATGGCTACATGAAATGTGTCAAAATACCCCAAGTTAAATGCCCTGAGTGGTCTAGTTTTCAAAAATATGTACATGTTGGGGGTCATTCATGGATTTAGTACAGAAATCAGTGTTACAATGTCACTATCGCTAATTTTGAAAGAAAGGATTTTAAAATAGCTTTGCACCACTTATAGTTCTGGCCCTGTAACATGAATAAAAAAGCACAAAAACATAAAAACATGGGCTATTTCTGAACTCAGGACATATATTAGAAACTTTTTAGCACTGTTTTTTTGTTGTCTCTTGTACATGAGTATACGATTTTTCAAATAAAAGTCATAAAAAAAATTTTTTTTTTAATTTTTGGGCCATATTTTATTATTTTTTTTACATCAAATTATATGCTATTATCAAAATAATGGTATCAAAAGAAAGCCCTTCTTATAACGATAAAAACGATATATAGTTTGTGTGGGTACACTAAATGAGACAGAAATAAATTACAGCAAAACACAAACACCTCAGAAATGTTAAAACAGCCCATGTCACCAAGCGTCGGACAAGCCAAAAAAGTCATGTCACTAAGGGGTTAAAGACACACTCAATGCAAAGAGGACCAGCTCTGGTGTAATTAAATCATGAATTACAGAAGGGGTTACCCCAACAGCAAAGGAGATTTCTTCTAATCACCAATAGGACCTGATGCTTCTCGTCTGGATATACGATATAGTCCCAAATCAATGGTGGCCCAATGGGGAAGTGTCTACAAAAAGCTTCTTCTTACGTGTTCAAAAGATAATAAAAAACTATAAAAATTTTGAATAAATAAATTATGCTTGCACCACTGCTCGACATATTTTGTTTGGATCACCAAACTTCCTCAGGAGCTGGGTGCAGGATAACTTATGTAAATACAAAACACCATTAAATAAACCCCCCAACCCTCCCACTGTCCAATCCCATCCAGTCTACGTTTTACGTGCATTCATTCAGCTGTTGTATAGTTTCAGCTGTTATTAAATTAGCCATCCATGTATTTCTGCCTTGTCAAATGCACATGCGTCAGAACATAAGCTTTTCGACTTCTACGAAACGTCTTATACGCATGCGCCCACAAAAATACACATGCGCAAATTAAACACGCCAAGCAGGGGTGCAAGCATAAATTATTTTTTTATTCAAAATTGTAATTGTTTTTTATTTATCTGTATTATCCTTTGACTCATTTGGTTTGCGCATGTGTATTTCTGTGGCCGCAAGCGTATTTCTGTAGCCGCATGCGTATTTCTGTGGCCGGATGCGTATTTCTGTGGCCGGATGCGTATTTCTGTGGCCGCATGCGTATTTCTGTAGCCGCATGCGTATTTCTGTGGCCGGATGCGTATTTCTGTGGCCGCATGCGTATTTCTGTAGCCGCATGCGTATTTCTGTGGCCGGATGCGTATTTCTGTGGCCGGATGCGTATTTCTGTGGCCGGATGCATAGCAGTGGTTTCAGAGAGACAAAAAGCTTAAGTTCTTATGCATGTGCATTCGACAAGGCCTTTTGGGGATTGGAAGAAATCTCCTGTGCTGTTGGGGTAACCCCTTCTTTAATTCACATTTTAATTGCACTACAGCAGTTTCTCTTTGCATTGATTTATGTGAGTGTGTCTATAATAATAATAATAATAACTGTTATTCTTTCATCAAACAATACTGCACCATTTCCCCCCTTTTCCCACATGTCCACTCGTGTCTCTGAGGAGACGTCCAGTCTATCGATATTGAATCGTTATTCTACTCGTGAAATTCTGTTTGGAATATTTTTAAACTTTGTTCTACTTTATTGAAGTTGAAACAAACAATGTTCTTGGCCAAGTTCTTACCATTTTAATAGACTGATGTGCAATGAAAGAGCACTCGCTTTGGGGATTGGTTTGTCTTTTGGATTTTGTAATATCTGTGGTTTCAGCACAATCTATGTTTCTGCAGATTGAGTGCACGTTCCCCTCATTTCCCGGAGGAGGTGTTGGCGAGGGCTCGGGGAGATGCCTGCATCTGGCACCCTTGAAGAAGGAGAGAAATTAAGAGAAACTGCAGTTCGGACTGTTGTGACCCCTACACCTGTGTCTGAGCCCACAAAAATACAGCCCTATTCTATGTACTTACAGCCTGAGATGAATTATTACTGCGCGAGAGGTAAAATCGCTATAGACAGTGCTGACGGGAGAGAACCAATCTCTGCTTGGAATAGAAAAGGATTGATCAGTGGAGTAAGTCAGGAGAAAGCTGGGTTATCGAGAATGACATGAAAGGTTGTGTCAAGATTAGGGTAACCTATGGGCTATCCCAGGTACATGGGAAGAGGGAGACATGTGACCAGGGGATCAAGGGAGGGGAAAGGCGAGGTCATGGGAAGGGAGTATCATGGGCAGGGGATGTCATGGAAAGGAGACATCATGGGAAGAGGGAGACATGGGACCAGGGGATCAAGGAAAGGGAAAGGGGAGGTCATGGGAAGGGAGTATCATGGGCAGGGGATGTCATGGAAAGGAGACATCATGGGAAGAGGGAGTCATGGGACCAGGGGATCAAGGAAAGGCGAGGTCATGGGAAGGGAGTATCATGGGCAGGGGATGTCATGGGAAGGGAGTATCATGGGCAGGGGATGTCATGGGAAGGGAGTATCATGGGAAGAGAGAGTCATGGGACCAGGGGATCAAGGAAAGGGAAAGGGGAGGTCATGGGAAGGGAGTATCATGGGCAGGGGATGTCATGGAAAGGAAACATCATGGGAAGAGGGAGTCATGGGACCAGGGGATCAAGGGAGAAGAAAAAGGAACATCCTGAGAAAGGGGTGTGATGGAAAAGGAACATCATGGGAAAATGGTTTCATGGAAAGGGAACATCATGGGAAGGGGTGTCACAGAAGAAGTGTCATGGAAAAAGAAGACCATAGGAAGGGGTGTCATGGGAAGGGAACATCATGAGAATAGGGTGTTAGTGAAAGGAAACATCATGGGAAAGGGGTGTTATGGGAAAGGAAGACCATAGGAAGGGGTATCATGGAAAGGGAACATCATGGGAAGGGGGTGTTAAGGAAAGGGAACATCATGGGAAGGGTGTGATGGAAAGGGAACATCATGGGAAGGGTGTGATGGAAAGTGAATGTCATGGGAAGGGGGTGTCTTGGAAAGGGAATGCCATGGGAAGGGGGTGTCTTGGAAAGGGAACATAATGGGAAGGGGGTGTCTTGGAAAGGGAATGTCATGGGAAGGGGTTGTCTTGGAAAGGGAATGTCATGGGAAGGGGTTGTCTTGGAAAGGGAATGTCATGGGAAGGGGTTGTCTTGGAAAGGGAATGTCATGGGAAGGGGTTGTCTTGGAAATGGAGCATCATGGCACGGGGGTGTCATGAAAAGAGAACATAATGGGAAAATGGTGTCTTGGAAAGGAAACAACATGGGATGGACATGATTATAAAAGGATCCATGGAGGGAAGGACCATGGGAAGGATACACAGGAACATGTAGGTTGAAGAAATTAATGTAGAGAGCTAGTACGGTGTAAAATTGCACTGGATGGGGTGAAAGCCTATGTGCACAGGATTGACCAGGAAAAAGGGGGTATAATATACATTATTCTACTTATTCAAAGTTACCCCAAACCAGGGCTCAATGTATATCCCAGGGGCCAGACTACCTACTAAATGAAAAAAATGGTGAAGTGCTTAAGTGACAGGAGGGAAAGTGGACAGTCATGTACCAAATGAGGCAGAAAATTATCAAAACCAGGAAGAATTTACTGAGAGGTAGGCAGAGCTCAGTAATGATGGGCAGAAAAAACAAATGTATCTCTGTAACCAATGTCTAGTATAAAGTCAAACTTACGTCTTATATTAGTTTAGAGAATAAAAAGAAAAATTATCTACAAGTTGAGTCTGTGGCATCTCCTGCTCATGACATCACCTTGTGGCTTGATATGCAAAATTCCCATCTACCATTAAAAAAAGGAGTTAATTTGCATATCAAGCCCCAGGTGATGTCATAAACAGGAGATGCCACAAGACATTAAAAACAAATATTTCTCTTATTTTATGCATTTGCTGCAATTCTACTAATACAATGGATAGATTATTCACAGAATAAGTGAGGTTTAAGTGACAGAGTCCCTTTAATACATCCTCCGATAGGGATCCTGAGAGATGTGAGTGTAGATAGTAAAGTGTGAGCAGATTCAGTCCGTCTGTAAGGTTCCTCCAGCCTTTTATCATTAAAGGGTCAGACTCACAACGTCGTCAGAAGATGGCGTTAAACAAGAGCCGCCTCATGTAAAGAAAAGGAAATCTTCTGTAAGTCCATCAATGTCGGGAGGTTTGATTTGTGAAAGCAGGTCTTGAGAAGTTCCTGAGATGGAGCCTGGAACAAGCTTTTTAATGGTGTCCCAGCCTTCTGTGCAAGTGGGGTTTCTAAATAACACCAGTTTGTATGATCCTCCAGCTTGCTCAGCGTTTGACAAGCAATGATGGATATTAATCACATATTATCAGAAAAAAAAGGTAAAATTGGTCAAATGATAAACCAGAGAACGCTTCACGCCTTTTAATAGTTTTTATTCTTGTATTTTTATAGCATCTGTCACTTTAATTTGACCACTATGGGTAATCAATTTAAGAGTGGAAGTGTGGTAAACGGATGAGCCAATAATTGGCCAGCTTTCACACCTTTTTTGGGTGCGAAACAAGTATGGCTTTCTCTTCTCTCTGGGTTAGACGTTACCCCTCAGTTTAAACACTATTTCAAGTAGCAATGTGTCCAAGGATTAATTTGGTGTGTGCTGGAGCATTGCGTACCCATTGTGTTTGTGGGGTGGAAGCACACAGATAAAACTAATTGTCCAGGTACCATCTGTATAGTCTACCCACAAATAACCTTTGTCACTACAACATTATTCCATATAATACATAGATATATTTAGTGACATTGTACATAAGACCGGGGTATGTGATAAAAAAAATAACAGGGACCAGAGGTGTCACTAGGGTTGGTGTCACCCGGTGCCGTAACTCATGGTGTCACCCCCTGGATTTCCTCCAATACCATGCCAAACAGATTCCTTAGTAATGCCAGTCAGATGGCCCATTAAATATGCCACATACAGGAGCCCCATTAATTGTGGCACACACAGGAGCCTCTTAATTATGCCACACACAAGAGCCCCACAAGGTGACAATTGTACAATTCTAAAACAATGAAAATCTATACACATCTCTCTCTCTCTCTCTGTCTCTCTCTGTCTCTCTGTCTCTGTCTCTCTCTCTCTCTCTCGCTGCATTTATACGTACATAAACTTTTTAATATTATATCCAACTATTTTCATATGTAATAAAAATATTATTGAAAAAATGCATTGCTTGTTTTTATTGCCTTCTTCTGCACCCACATTGCACCTAAAAGACTTAACACAGCACCATACAGTACCCACAGCACTTGCCATGCACCAATATTGCACCCACAGCACTTGGCTTGCACACATATTGCACCCACACAATCTGGCATGCCACAGTGTCAATTTGCCCCACATACAGAACATACTCCAGTGTCACTTTGTCCCACAGAACTGCCCCTGCAGAACAAGCCACATTGTCACTTTCCCCCATAGTACAATTGCCCCATTGCCAATTAAACTAAGTCACTGTCAGGTACCAGTTAACATGCCACAGTCACTTTGTCATTAACATATGCAACAGCCAGTTTACCTATTAAAACATGCCCAAGTTTGTCCATTAAATATACCACAGTTTGCCCATTAATATGCCAGTGTTAGTTTGCCCATCAATATGCCATAGACAGCTTGTGAATTAATATGCCACGGCCAATTTGCCCAATAATATTCCAGTGTTAGTTTGTTCATTAATATGCCACCGCTAATTTGTCCATTAATATGTCACAGCCAATTTGCCCATTAATATGCCAGTATTATTTTGCCATCAATATGCCACAGCCAATTTGCCCATTAATATGCCACAGCCAATTTGCCCATTAATATGCCACAGCCAATTTGCCCATTAATATACAACAGCTAATTTGCCCATTAATATGCCAGTATTATTTTGCCATTAATATGCCAGTGTTCGTTGTTTTTTTCCCTCAGATATTTATTTTTGCTTTTTCTTATAGCAATTAAATACAATTTTCTCCTTCTTGCTTTAAAGAGCAAAGGAGGAAAACAAACATGAACATTTGCTCATCCTAATTTACAGTATTTTACATTAACTTACAATATCACAATACACACAACTACTTCATTCTAGCATCTCAGCTTTGGATTTTACAAAGGGGTCATATGTATATTATGGGGGTCATATTACCCACCCATCCTGCTACTTGTAGTTACATAATAGGAGCATTGTTAATAAATGACCCTGAGTATACAACCACAACAAAATAAATAAATGAATAAAACACTCTTTGGATTAGGAGGTAGACAGATAGGGGTTGTGGAAGATCAGGATGTTCCTGTCCATTAGGATCTTTTTTTACACGAGAGATGAGAGACCATCATAAAACATATATTTTTATTAGACAGTTCGTTTGACCAACTCAGTTCTCTCTCCATGTAAAGTAGTTTTTTTATTTGATGAAATAAGTGGAGTCTAAGAAAGGCTGTGCTAGCTGTCTAATTGTGGGCAAATCTGATCTTTACTGATACCAAGCAGTGGATAGCTAGGGGTTGGAACTCTTTTTTAATCAAAATGATTTTTAGATGGAGGAGGGCAAATTCAGGGGTCAGAGGCATCCACCGGAAATGGAGTTTAATATGTCATACGCCCAAAGCCTCTTGATTGTTAGACTGCGATGGCAGTTTGGGAACATCTTAGTAATTCTGTTGGGGACTCCTGTTTGCAATTTTGTATTAATTCTCCACGATATAGACACAATGAATAGTTTTATTAACTTGAGCAAGTGACTTCAGCCAGTGCTTGATTTTTACATTTAGTTCATCTTTCCCAAGAGGCAATATCTGTGCCAGGATCTTGTTCATGAATCCGCATATAATAAATAATAATAATCTGCATATAATAAATAATAATAATCCGCATATAATAAATAATAATAATCTGCATATAATAAATAATAATAATCCGCATATAATAAATAATAATAATCTGCATATAATAAATAATAATAATCCGCATATAATAAATAATAATAATCTGCATATAATAAATAATAATAATCCGCATATAATAAATAATAATAATCTGCATATAATAAATAATAATAATCCGCATATAATAAATAATAATAATCCGCATATAATAAATAATAATAATCCGCATATAATAAATAATAATAATCCGCATATAATAAATAATAATAATCCGCATATAATAAATAATAATAATCTGCATATAATAAATAATAATAATCCGCATATAATAAATAATAATAATCTGCATATAATAAATAATAATAATCTGCATATAATAAATAATAATAATCCGCATATAATAAATAATAATAATCCGCATATAATAAATAATAATAATCCGCATATAATAAATAATAATAATCTGCATATAATAAATAATAATAATCCGCATATAATAAATAATAATAATCTGCATATAATAAATAATAATAATCCGCATATAATAAATAATAATAATCTGCATATAATAAATAATAATAATCCGCATATAATAAATAATAATAATCTGCATATAATAAATAATAATAATCTGCATATAATAAATAATAATAATCCGCATTTAATAAATTGCTCACTATTGGGAAGGTGCAACCTTTGCGCTAAGTCTAAGAAAGGGATCAATTTGCCTTCATTTAATATAGACATTAGTCTGATTTGTCCATTTGTCCAAAGAAATATTCTCTATGACGTCCTCCAAGCACTGATCTTACACCAGTCAATTATCTTATTGTGAACACTCAAAAGCCTCTTAATCTGGCGCCAACTTTGTACTCATTGTCCCAATATAAAACTGGACAAATGAAAAGAATCAGATTTTTTTTTACCACTGTTTATCCGAATATACTGGTCTAAGTTCTTGCACTCCACACTCTCAGATTCCAAAACATACCATGGTTCAGAATAGTTGGACTCAATCTGTAGTCTGTATATATGTTCTAGCTTGGTAGCATCTGTCAATAACTGGAAAA
This sequence comes from Pelodytes ibericus, assembly GCA_036172795.1. Lineage (NCBI taxonomy): Eukaryota > Metazoa > Chordata > Amphibia > Anura > Pelodytidae > Pelodytes > Pelodytes ibericus. The sequence continues at coordinate 591,395 of CM069862.1, read as the reverse complement.
CTCAGACCACCCTCTTTAATTATTTTGGCCAGTAAGTTAACCGATAATCTGGGTCTCTTCCCTTTCCACACAAAAAGGCTGTAAAACTTGTCTGGACCAATTCTAGCCAGGGCTTTGGAACCAATAGAGAAAGCATTCGGAAGAGGTATGACCATTTAGGTACAATGTACGAATTGAGAGTATTAATTTTCCCCCACCAGGATGGTAGCCACTCCCTCAGCGTTCCATTAGTCCATCTAAGGAGTTTCATAAAGTTGATTTCCATTATTTTATCCACCTCATTTGTTATAATCAGTCCTCATTTTTCTGCATTATCTGATGGGTGGGTAAGATTATATAGAGTTGAATAAAATTCATTAAAGGCCACACATTCTTATTGATTTTATTATCACTATATTTCTTTTTGAATCTCTGAGAAAGAATTCTATTCGCTCTGTTACCCTTATGATAGGTTTGCAGCTTGAGTGTTTTTAAAACCCCTAATAGAGTCTCTTCTAACTTCTTATTAATGTGATTTTGTAGATCCGTTAGTAGTTTATTATTTACTAAAGAGGGGTTTTGTTTGTTTATGAAGGACTGATTATAGTATTCTATATAGAGACCTGCCAAGCCTTTGCCTTTTTCCATTTCTTAAAGGGACAGTCTAGTCCAAAAACTCACTTTGGTGCAAGATGAAGATCACTGCTTGTATAATGCACAGGCTTTTATCCCTCTGTGATTCGATGCAGACATTCTGCATAAACCACATTTTTAATATGTGACTCAAGCCCTCCCCAGTGACTACTGCATGTTTACTGCAGGTGCGGCAGCACTGATTATATAGACACTGAGGAAATAAAGTTTTGTTTCATTTAGTCATTTCCTGTCCCCCTCAAATTGAGTCTATTGAGTGGCCCATGAGTGACCTTCCTCTTGTACACAGTAATATCTCTTAACAGTGCAACACATTGTCTGATGACATCACTAGAGAGAACGGATATTCCATTTATTTGAATGGCAGTATGCTCATTGGTTCCTGCAGCAAAAAAGAAAAAGGAAATGACTTTTACTCATATAGTGTGAGCAGTCCTTGTTTCTTGCAAACTGCTGTAATTGCACAATTTCTTCTGTAAGTATTTTTTCTTTTTAAGCAATGCAAAATGTAAGACATGCATTTGAAAGTACTGTGAAAGCACATTAATATTTGAAAGATGCATTTTGTGCATTAGACAGTCCCTTTAACCCTCTCTAACGTGATTAAACATATCCTGACTACAGCCTTATATGCGCACCAGGTATTTGGGCCTGAGGAATCGGATATATTTTCTTTGAAATCAAATTTGGACATTGTAACAATATAATTTTTATCTTCCTGATTTTTGAGTAAGTTATCGTCCCATTTCCAAGTATTTGATACATAAGGGGTTGAAATCCCCAGTTTACTATTATACTGAAACTATGATCTGACCGTGGGTTGTCTAAAATACTGTTTGATTCTAGAGTATGACCCATGGACACTTGAAAGATGGGAGAAGTCTCTTTCTTTTGGATTATATACTCTCCAGATGGATCTAAGCTTTCTTTATTGATTAATTATGGATGGATCTAATGAGACAGAGGCTTTTATCTTTTTATCTTTCAGTGGTTCCATAACGCAGTTAGCAATCTTATCCAATCTAGTCATTGGGTTTTTGCTGGGGAGATATACATTGTCCAACGTATATAATTCGTCGTCGATCTTACACACTAATATCAGATAACTGGCCTTTTGGTCTGCATCTTGGAACATCACCTCCACTTTCAATGAGCTTGAGAAACCAATTGCCACTGGGAGGGACGCATGGAATATATCATGGAACTTTATACGTCCCCATCTCTGGGTATAATTTATCTTCCAATGTGTCTCTTGAATGAAAGCTACCTGTATATTTTGCTTAATTAAGGAATCATAGAGAACACTCCTTTTTTTGGTAGAATTTAATCTTTGAGCATTTATAGAGATTATTTTCAGCATTTATTTTTTGTTTTCTTTTTCCCCTCACTGCTTCCTTTCAGCACCCCTCCCTTATTTTTCCCCTCCCCCTATCTGGCCCCTCCAATCCAATTACAAAACATATACAAATAAACAGGTTGTCGGGCTGAAAACTAGCGCCTTTACTCTTATGTAACAAAACATAATTGCAGCTAAAGCTGCAAAGATTTCTAGACACCCCATAATTTATGGGTGAAAGGGACCAACTGCGGGGTAGTCTGCTCAGCAACCTCTAAGACCTTTAACACCAGATTGATGTGAACTGCCGTGCTGATGATGAGACCAGGCAAGGTCTTGGAGAGCCAAGGAAGGTGCTTCGTGTTCCTTAACTCTGATTTTAATTGTTTAGACAAGCGTATATAAACAAAGATGAAAGCATTAGTTTCTACAATATAATTTGTTATTCTCATATGCAGAAAGGCGTGTTCAGTAAGAAAATACACTGAAACATAATATGTAAAATAGTGTTACAAAAGTCGTTCTTGTGGAAAATGACAGAACTTTCAGAGACAACTTGTCCTTGGAATAGTAAGATAAGATCATTCTCATAACAATTACGCTTCTGGCGTGATCTGGCTTCCATATGCTGCTGCAGACATCAGCTTCTTATACACACTGTCGGCTTTTAACCCTTACAATGGTACCAGAAGCTATGTATTAATTCTTAATCCGCACATAGCGGGGGCTTTTCTTTGGTCGCTTTCTCCAATCTCTCTCTTTCGGTTTATAGAATACCAATAGCATTACATGTATTCCATATACCGAATTGGTATTCTATAAACCGAAAGTCAATAAACTGAAAGAGATTCGGTTTATAGACTTTCGGTTTATAGAAAGCCAATAGCATTACATGTATTCCATAAACGGAAAGTCTATAAACCGAATGTCTTTCGGTTTATAGACTTGCGGTTTATGCAGGGGAGGGCTGGCAGCCTTAGGCCTGGGGGGCAAATCCAGTCAAGTGGCCCATTGCACCATCGAATCGCCTCCCCATCCACGGCCATCTTTTCCTTGTTTTATAACGAATATTGCCAGGATTTTCCCCCACAATATGCCAGGATTTGCCATTTAATATGCTAGAATTTTCCCTTACAAAATGCCAGGATTATGCCCCTCAGTATGCCAGGATTTTCCCCCACAATATGCCAGGATTTGCCATTCAATATGCTAGAATTTTATTAATATTTCCCAGCCAATTTGCCAAATAATATTCCAAGGTTATCTGCCATTTAATATGCCCCTGCTAATTTGCCCAATATGCCAGTGTTAATTGCCATTTAATATTCCCCAGCCACTTTGCCCAATATGCCAGTCTTATTCTGCCATTTAATATTCCCCAGACGATTTGTCCAATATGCCAGTGTTAATTGCCATTTAATATTCCCCAGCCATTTTGCCCAATATGCCAGTGTTATTCTGCCATTTAATATGCCCCAGTAAATTTGCCCAATAATATTCCAGTGTTATTTGCCATGTAATATTCCCCAGCCAATTTGCCCAATAATATGCCAGTGTTATTTGCCATGTAATATTCCCCAGCCAATTTGCCCAATAATATGCCAGTGTTATTTGCCATGTAATATTCCCCAATAATATGCCAGTGTTATTAGCCATGTAATATTCCCCAGCCAATTTACCCAATAATATGCCAGTCTTATTAGCCATGTAATATTCCCCAATAATATGCCAGTCTTATTTGCCATGTAATATTCCCCAGCCAATTTGCCCAATAATATGCCAGTGTTATTTGCCATGTAATATTCCCCAGCCAATTTGTCCAATAATATGCCAGTGTTATTAGCCATGTAATATTCCCCAGCCAATTTGCCCAATAATATGCCAGTCTTATTTGCCATGTAATATTCCCCAGCCAATTTGCCCAATAATATGCCAGTGTTTTTGCCCCCCCGCCCCCCTCCCTTTCCCATCTCTTACCTTTTTCCCTGGTGGCTAGTGGCAGGAGGACTTCCCTGGTGGCTAGTGGCAGGAGGACTTCCCTGGTGGCAGGCAGCATGGTCCCTCCATGTTGCCTGTTCGGCCTCCCGGCGGTTGTGCCGACAGGTCACGTGATCGGCGCGCGTCTGACGTCAGAGCGCCGATCACGTGACTGTCAGCACTTCCGTGTCACACTGCACGGGGAGCCGAACAGGCACCACGGAGGTTTCTCTGTGCTGCCTGTTCGGCTCCCCGTGCAGCTTTGCAGGCAGAGCGGAGGTGAGAGGGGATCTTCCGATCCCTTCTCAGTCTCTGTCTGCAAGCGCGTTTTATTTATTTTTTTAAACACTGGCCCAGCGGCCGTGTTTTACAAACATTAGGGCGGCCTGGGGGGCAATTGCCTCCCTGCCCCCCGGCCCAGCCCGCCCCTGGGTTTATGGAATACATGTAATGCTATTGGCTTTCTATAAACCGAAATAGAGTCCCCATTCATCCGAATAGGTCAATTGCCCTATTCATATTAATGGGGACTCTATTTCGGTTTATAGAATAGCAATAGCAGCATGTATTACATAAATCGAAAGTCTATAAACTGACTCTCTTTCGGTTTATAGACTTTCGGTTTATGGAATGCATGTAATGCTATGAACGAATAGTTAATAAACGAAAATCATTTGTCCATTCATGCTATTGGCTTTCTATAAACAGAAATAGAGTCGATTTATAGAATACCAATAGCATTACATACATTCCATAAACCGAAAGTCTATAAACCGAAAGACTTTCGGTTTATGGAATGTATGTAGGTCAAATGATTCCTATGAACGAATAAAACGAAACGAAAATAATGAACGAATTTCGTCTGAAACGAATGCAGTAATGAACGAAATTAGTTTGAGACTATAAATAAATAACATTCGGACGAAAACGAAACGAAAATGTTAGTTTTGCACATGTCTACTTTCCATGCACTAATTCTACCACCAGGCTTTGTCAATGTTTCGGGTACATTTTTGTGTGTTTTTTCCACATACATTGTACTTCAGACGTGAATTCACAGATTTTAGGTATGTCACTGGCACAACACAACCCAATATGTGTTCAGCAACATCTCCTGAGTACAGGGAGACCACCCATGCATGACAAAAAAATATTCATTGTCTTAATTTAGTCGAAAACCAATAAAAACTATCCAACAGATGGTATTTGGTCCCGAATAGATTGTCTAAGATGTATCCCAAATATTCACCTAGCTGCTGGAGATGTGGACTGAGAGAGGGATCATACCTACATGTTTGGTGGGAATACTTGGCTGTTAGAAGGCTATGGAAGTAGGGGCCTTTGATATTTTTTACTCCTTGGCGTTTCTACACGAATTTGCACTGCTTTACCCAAAAATGAAATCAATTACACCGTCCCTCCAACCACTGGCGATACATTGTCTTTTTGTTGAATTTTTTTGTTGTTGAATTTTGTGCTTATTTTACATTTCTTATTTTTTGACCATTTTTTATTTCATTCTGTTACTTGTCTGTATGATGAGCAGTGTATTTTTCGTTATCTTTGTTAATGTGGTTTCTTTATGTATAATTTGTAGCAGTACGAGTCTATTTTGATAGAACCTTATGGTGCTAAGATTTGGTGTCCTAGACATGGACTTATTTAGTTGTGTAGTATTATTATCTTGGAGCTCGCTTTTTAGTGATGCCCTGGGTTATCGACCTGTTAATGTCTTTATTTGTATGTGTTTTCATCTTTATTCATCTCTCTATACACTTAGTTTTCCTGGGTTTTTACACGGTGGCGTCTATTCACACATTGAGGTTTCCTGTTTTCATTCAGTAAGGCTGATCGGTGATGGCTCTTTTGTATGCTGCGTCTGATTCCAAGTGTCGGTTGCTAGGTGAGGATAGACGCTGGACGCCAGCGTGGTTGTATATTAAGTTTACGTAGCAGGCAGATTCTCTCTTCTGCATTCTGGACGTGTTTTCGTTCTGGCTGCTTCCTCCATGAAAGATTTTGAAGGGTAACTCCTCCTTGCACGTTTAGCGTCCTCCGTGTCCCTGGCAACTGACACGATCTGAGATGTAGTTCTATGTACAAATCGATTCTTCCGGCAGGTGTGTCTACCGGGTTGCTTACACACACAGGTTAGTACTTCTGGTGATTGCTCGTTAATTAGGATGTGTATATATTCAATGTGGGAACCATTTAATGTCATCTTGATAACGGCACCAGGAGGAGCCGAAAACGTTGATGTGTATGACGTTTGCTATATACCGTATTTATCGGCGTATAACACGCGCCGGCGTATAACACGCACCTCATTTTAAGAAGGAAATTTCAGGAAAAAAAACTTAAATTTCAAATAAAGAACTTTAAAGCCCAATATGCCATTTTAATATGCCAGGATATTGCCCCCAATATGCCATTTTAATATGCCAGGATA